>PVKE010051006.1:0-10772 GCA_004027555.1 Craseonycteris thonglongyai
GAATTACGGTAGCAATGTGTACTATGACATTTGCTCAAAGATGGCATTAATCAAATGAATGCTAACATCGACATACAACAGGCAGGACAGCCAAAGAAAGTGGTAGAGGCATGGTTGTCATTCAAGGAGCACAAGACTATTTTGCAGTGGTATTTGAAATTGGAAAATGTTGTGGAAGTAAAATGATAAGGGAGACATGACTGTGGAACAGAACCGCCAACACACCTAACAATTGCACACATTCATGATAAATTTGAAACCCATGGTAAATCAGAACTGCATGTGTACTGATACCAGTGGACACTTTCATTTATGTAGTTCAAGCAGTAGTTCACTATAATCACAAGTGTCTGGACACTGATGGTAACCACTTTGAGAACCTCTTGTAATTGCAGAAGTCCAATGTGACTTGTATTCATCTTTTGCTATTGGTATATATTGAGTATTACAATTTTAATACATTTTTTTTTCTTTCCTAAAATGTATATACATTCGTTTTTTGCCTCCCTTTGTATATACTATAGATAGAGGGTATGTAAACTGAATACTAAGTACTACTTTTGCAAATTAAAAATAATTGATATATTAAGTTAATGATGGAAGCAAAATAAAGAATAAGTAAAGATGCAAAAATACACAACTGACTGAACTCTTTTCTGCTTCCCATGAGATCTAAGCTCATTCTTTGTAAGTCATGGTAAGATGGACCCTTTCTCAAACTATGCTTTTCTGTATTATTATTATAGGAAGAGATTGCTGTGGGGGAAACAAAAATCTAAGACAAATGTAACTCACTGTAATATGCAATGGGGAGGCCAAGGGAAAATGATTTGAAGTTCCATTCTAGTTTTATCCCTATCAAACCAAGAATCCTAGAACAAAACTACACTATTGCACCTAACTTTTCAGTTCACATAATCACATATGAGGTCTGAAAATTAAGTTCACAAACTTTTCACAGTGCACTTACATTGGCAGCACCGTAGAAACAACTCAGTAAGGTTTCATAACTTTGGTATATTAATGTTTCACAGTTGTGTTCGTGTTGATCTGTGGTAGTGTCTTGCTGAGTGGCATTCATTATTGTTGTTGTGTGTGTGTATTTTAGGTACTGTCATGAGAATGTCAGAGTTTGAGTTTGCCAAGACCTTTTGAAGAGACAAGATGATGTTTTATGCCATGTCTTAACTAGTAATGATACATGAGTGTACCGATATGACCCTGAAACAAAGTGTCAAAGTGCACAATGCAAATTAGTCAATTCTATACAACCACAAAAGTTTCATTAGTCCAACTCAAGAGTCAGAACAATGTTACTATTTTTTTTTTTTTAATATTAGCAGGATTGTTTATTCTGAATTCATACAAACAAGACAAATAGTCAACCAATTTGACTATTCGGAAGTGCTGAAAAGTCTGTGTGAAAAAGGTGAAAACAACCTGAACTTTTTGTCAACAACTCATGGCTCCTGCATTACAGCAATGCACCAGCTCACAGGCACCCTCTGTAAGGGAGTTTTTAGCCAGTCAACAAATAACTGTATTGGAACACCCTTTTCACTGGATCTGGCCCCTAATGACTTTTTTGTTTACCCAAAGATAAAGAAAGTATTGAAAGGAAGCTATTTTGATAACATTCAGGACATCAAGTGTAATACAATGATGCCCCAGAGGCCATTCTAGAAAAAAAGTTCCAAAATTGCTTGAAGGGTGCACTAGGTGCTGGCATTGGTGCATAGCTTCCCAAAGAGAGTACTTAGAAGGTAACCATAGTGATAGTCAGTGATGAGGTACATAGCATGTTTTCTATGAATAGGATGAGTTCGTGAACTTACTTGTCAAGTCTTGTAAGTTCCTTCAGCCCTCATGACATTTATTGATACCTGCAAGATTCTTTCTCTCTTTTTCTATCAGAGAAGCCAAACTCAGCTCAAACTTTATTTGCTTAAGAAAACTGTATTTCCTTATTTTTATACATGGACATCTCCTAGTTGTGCATACCTATCAAAATCCTGATCATATTGTATAACATTCATTTGTTTTCACTAGAATAAGGGTTTCCTTGAACTAGCTAACTTTGTTACATTTCTTTCTAAGTTCTTCACTGCTATTATAGAATAAATGAATACATGTCCTTGAATCGGTGAGTAGGTCTGTATTTTAATCACAATGATTCAAAGAATCACCTTAAAGAATAAGATTAAGAAATAAAGCTTTTATGCTTCCCTTTGTCCTTCTTTCTTTATTTTCTTTCTTACTTTCTTTCTTTTTTTTTCTCTTTCTTCTTTCTTTTTTTCTTTCATTATGTTATGTTATTTTATTTTTTGGATAAGACAAGCTCTGAATAGGAAGAAATATTGAAGAGATGGTCCTAAAATTTTAAACTTAAAGACATATTACAATGTTTCTGTACATTTTAAGCAAAGTCAAAATGATAGCTGCTAGCCATATTTTCCCAATGCTTGGATATGAAGAGAAGGCAGTGAGAAAAAAAGAGGGAGAAGGTGAAGAAAATTTTAGCATGAAAACAACATATTTGGCTCAAGCAGAGATACTTCTTAAGGGAATGAGAAGCCCTATGTACCCTGAGTATAAGTTACTCATAGAGTAGTTGGCTATAGCCATAAGTCTGGAGGCAGTGCTAGAAGCCACAGAATGTCCCATAGCAGCCCTTCAACAATAACCCTGGAGGTACAGAGGGACCTTTTTTATATAGCTTCTCTCAAGAAAGATTATGAAGATACCTAAATATAATTGACTCCAACACACAAAATTGTAGGCCCCCTCCTGGCTTCTAAAACAAAAAAAGGCCTTTCACTCAGCAAGAGCTTAGGGAAACAGGGTGCCTTATAACACATCCAAAATAAGCCAATCTGTCTTCCTTCAGTGTACTCCCATCCCCTCTACCCGCCTCATTTCCTTTTCCATACTATTTCCTACTCCAGGATCTCGGTGTTCCCACTCTGTTCATCTCTTCTTAGATAAGTAGTGATGCAGTAGAAGAAATCTGGGCTCAGAAACTGGAACCCTCTTTCTTCTGCAAATTGATTAGTTGTGTGTTTTTTTTAATTAACATTTACACATCTTTAAACCTGCGCTATTTTAAAACCTGAAAATTAAAAGATTGATATTGTACAGGAACTCTAAGGACTCTTAACTCTACTTTTCTTGACCAGGATGTTATTAGAGTTAATGCTAGAGGTAGAGGTCTCAAGGTGAAGTCAGCCAATTTGAGTGTTGTTCAACTATCAGTTTTATATTGAATTTATTTTATTTCTCTTTCTTCTCTTCCTAAAACATAATGCATTGTGTCTGAAGCTTACATCTATTTGTCCCAGTGCTTTGTCTTTTCTCCATGCCTTTGTGCTGGGGAGAATCGAAGAGCCAGGTAGCTTCCAGGAGGAGGCAATCAGGGAATTTGTGTAACTTAAAGGACACAGCCTGTTTAGTTCTCGTAAGACAAGTTAAAGCCAAAAAAAATTAGGTACTTAGGTTTCTGTGAAATTTCAGAAGCATTAAATCAGTGACTCTTCATCAAGGAAGGCAGCAAGGGGAGATGAGTGAGGAGAAAAATGTGGGCACTAAATCAATGCAAGTATCAGCCAAGGTTTAGACAGCAAAAGACAGAGAGGGCCAAGACAGCAGCTGGTCTGGGATCAGCCATACATGCAGGATTTAGTTCCAGAACCTGGGGTTGCTGCCTACAGAATTATTTCTGACAGTGAGTTGATTATTTACTTTCTATGATGACACCTGGGCCCAGTGTTAAAGAGGAGTGGCTTATGGAGCATGAGTAGAAGAGGTAGGGTAGGTCTGGTCTTCTAGAGTAGGTGTCTAACTCCAGCACGGCTGGAATCTCTGATCCTTTCCTGAAGCCACCTCTTTGGGGTGAGTGAAGACACAGCCAGAGGTCAGATGGAGCAAGTAGTTTTCAGGCCTACTTTTTATTTTCTTGCTCTTTGCCTTCTGTTCTCCATTTCTTCTTTCTCCCCAAAGCTAAGAGTGTGATGTCATTGCACCCATGTGGGAATGGTGAGGTTGAGGTTAGTCTATAGCAGAAGTAATTATCCTGATTCCTCTCTTTTCCTGTATCAACTTTGATATGATCGCTTACTTCCAAATATCTGACTCTGCATATCTCAGTGGGCAGACAAGCCTGGGACCTAGAGCTCAAGGTTTTTTTGTTAATCCTTTATCTAAAGGATATAATGCTTAAGTCAGCAGTGGTAAGGCCAGTCAAAAACTAAGAGAACATTTCTTTTTCTTTATAAGTAGTTGCCAGTTTGACTATCTTCATTGCCATATATCATATAGGTCGTTAGTGGGTATCATGACAAATGGGAACAGGGTACAAATGTTGGTTAGACAGTTTTGATCCAGGCAACCTGGTTTCTACAGGATAGAGAGAATCTCATAAACACTATAGAGAGTAAATAGGTATTAGTCTTCATTCTAATATGACTGCCTTTATTCTTCACTTTTATATTTTACATGTAGACACAGATCCAGATTAAACAACTTCTGTTCTCAAACGAGTTATTCAGTTCCACTGATGTTTAGGGCTTTGGGTTTAATAAGGCTTTGCCTATTTCTCATCTGAGACACTGATAGAAAAATCAACAAATATTTACACTGTTTCCTACTCATGTGAATAATGTGTTTTCCTGACCTTTAGATCATAGAACAATCCTGGATGAGAAAGATGACTATGAAAGGAAAGGAGGTTTATTACATTAATTATGTCAAAACAGGCTGAATCTGTTTCTGTCTGTGCTCTTTGTTGGACTGGTAATTGCAGTGGTCTGAGGAACGTGCCCTCCCTAGGCAACCACTCATTTGCTTTCTGTCACTGTACATTAGTTTGCATTTTTTAGAATTTTATAAAAATGAAATGATACAGTGTGTATTCATTCTTTGCTTGGCTTCTTTCATGCAGCATAATTATTTTGAGATATATCTGAGCTTTTGTGTATATTAAAGTTTATTATTTTATTGTTGATTAGTATTACAGAGTATACCAAAATAGGTTTATTGATTTACCTCTTGAAAGGCATTTAAGTTATTTTCAGTTTGGGGCTGTTATAAATGAAGCTGCTATGAACATTCACACACGTGTATTTTTATGAACCTATACTTTATTTTCTCTTGGTTGAATAGATAGGAATGGAATGGCTGGGTCAATATAATGGGTGTACACTTTTTAGGAATTTATCTAAGGTTTTTTTTTTTAAATGAATATACCATTTTACATTCTTTTCAGCAGTGTATGTGAGCACCAGTTCCTCCATATCCTTGCCAAACTTGGTATAGCTGGCTTTTTAAATTGTAGGCATTCTAATTTGTGTGTAGTAAGTACTACCTCACTATGGTTTTAATTTGCATTCCCCTAGTGATTAATGATATTGAACACCTTTTTCTGTGCTTACTTGCCATTTATGTATATTATTTTCTGACATATGTATTTAAATACAGAGTCTGGCAGAAGTAATGTTCCTTTCTTTATGAAATGGTTATCTATACCAAATTTTTTATTACAAAATCATAAGCATGTAATTCTGTAACCTAACAATATCACACACAAGCATACTAAAAATGGGCATTATTTCTATCAGACCCTGTATTTTGCTGATTATAAAAATTGTTTTATAGGCTGTGGATGACCTTCTGTTTTTTTTTAACAGCAGTGTTTGAAAACACAAGTTAACTTTTTGTATGGTATGTGCAAGGATTATATCTTCTATTTCACATATGAATGTTCAATTATTCTATCATCATTTGTTGATCTAGCATTTTTGAATAAAATTAAGTCTCAGTTTCACCAAATAAAATGCTCACATTCTATTACCATTATATTTTAATTGGAGTATACAAAACACTCTTCCAACATTCTTCTGAAGCAGCCAGTTAAAAATAAAGTTATAACACATAAAACTTCTTGCCTTTTTTGATATTAATCTAAAGTTAATAACTGTTCATTTTATCACAAGAATATTATGTTATTTTTCCAAAGTTAAGAATTAGAATTAAAAAATAAAACCACTATATATATTTATTGTACTAAAAATGTCAGTACCACACTATGATGTACAGGGATATGTTCACACAAATGCTTTTAGACTTAGAATTTTGTGGTTTTTATGCATGAGACCCAAGTGTCCTGTTTCTTCATGGACAGGGTGCCTATTGCAATTTGAAAATACTTCAGTGTGCTTCTATTTACCAGTTGCCTAAATTATATATATATTTTTAATTTTTAAAAATTATTGTTAACATCATGTATTATTTTATATTAAATGCAGCAGTAGAGTGTAGTGATTAGACATTTATATAATTTATGCAGTGATCCCCATGATTAGTCTACTATTCACCTGGTATTATAGTCATTAAAATATTGTCTTTATTTCTTATGCTGTACTTTACATCCTTGTGACTACTTTGTCACTACAATTTGTGCTTTTTAATCACTTCACCTTTAGCACACAGCTGTCCAACCTCCCTCCCTTCTATAACCATCAGCATGTTCCCAGTATGTATGAGTCTGTTTATATTTTGTTTGTTTGTTTTGTTCTTTGGATTCCATTTATAAGTGAGATCATATGGTATTTGTCTCTCGCTATCTGACTTATATTACTAAGTATAATAATCTTTAGGTCTAGGTTCATCCATGTTGTCCCAAATGGTAAGATTCTAATCTTTTTTATGGCTGAGTAATACTCCACGGTATATGTGTATATATACAGCTTCTTCTCTATTCAGCTGTATATTGATAGGCATTTAGGTTGTTTCCGTGTCTTGGTTATTGAAAAGAGTACTGCAGTGAACATAGGGATATATATATCTTTTTGAATTAGTGTTTTAGAATTCCTCAGATAAATACTTAGAAGTGGTCATAAAGTAGATCTATTTTTAATTTTCTGAGGGTACTCCAAACTGTTGTTGTTTTTTTAATTTGTATTTATTTATTTATTTTTATTGTTTTTGACAGAGAGAGAGAGACAGAGACAGAGACAGAGACAGAGACAGAGAGAGAACTGAACTGGGGGCACTCCCCAGTTTAGCACATGGGTCCGCACAGGCCGCAGCCCGGATTCGATCCTGGGTCCCCAGCGCTGCAAAGTGAGTGCTTAACCCACTGAGCCATCCCGGCTTCCCAGAAACTGTTTTTTATAGTGTTTGTACCAACTTTCAATCCCATCAAATTTTATGAGGGTTCCCTTCTCTCCACAAGCTCCTCAACACTTGTTCATTGATTTATTGATAATACTCATTCAAGCAGTTGTGAAGTAATATAACATTGTAGTTTTAATTGCATTTTTCTAATGATTACTAACATTGAGTATCTTTTTATATATTTATTGGCCATCTGTATATCTTCTTTTGAGAAAGGTCTATGCAGGTCCTCAGCCCATTTCTAAAATGGATTATGTGTGTGTGTGCGTGCGCGCGCGCAACGTCATATATCTTCTTTATAAATTGTAAATATTAACTCCTTATCAAACATATCATTCTTAAATATCTTCTCCTATTCAGGAGGTTGTCCTTTTGTTTGGTTTATGGTTTCCTTTACTGTGCAAAAATCTATTAGTTTCATGTAATTCCATTTGTGTATTATTTTTTCTTTTATTTTCTTTGCCTGAGGATATATGATTATATAAGAAAGAAATTATTACTAAGAGAAATGTCAGAGAATTTACTGCCTATGTTTTCTGGGGTTTTACCTTTAACTCTTTAATTCATTATGAGTTTATTCTTGTATAAAGTTTAAGAAGTTGGTTTGGTTTTATTTTTATTTTTTGCAAGTACCTGTACAGTTTTTCCAATTAATTTATTGAATAGACTATATTTATCTCATTGTATGTTTTTGCTTTCTTTAATTGACCATATAGGTGTGGGTTTGTTTCTGTGCCCTCTCTGTATTCTTTTCCCTTCTTCATGTTAAAGAAGTCCCTTTAACATTCCTTGTAATACTTGTTGGGTGGTGATGACCTTCAGCTTTTTCTTGTCAGGGAAGTTCTTTATCTCTCCTTTAATTTTAGATCCTCAAGAGTTAAGTAGCAAAACAATAAAAAAAGCAAATTTCAAGTCAATAGTATTTAAGAGACAATATAAAGCTTTAATGCAGAGACTGCATAATGGCTATATTAAGAAGTTTTATTATTTTTTTTTTTTCTAGAAGAATTCATGCTGGTTATTTCCCAAACCCTGAAATCTGTGAAAAAGAGTGGTATTGTTTTTTACTTGTATTTTATAAAATAATTACATTATATTAACCTGATTTTATAAACATTGTTATATATCATCCTATTTAATTATTTTAATTACTCTGAGTGAGGCATCATAATAGAACTATTTTTTAACTAAGAAGAAAAAAGCTTAGTATTATTTGTGAAATCAGGAAGTTGAAACCAACCTCGGTGTCCATCACTAAGGGAATTAATCAATGAAATGGGTTGTATGCAAATAGAATCAATAAACTAGAGCAGGAGTTGTTAACCCAGGGTAAGAAATCAGAATTTAGAAGGCCAGTAAACTTAGATGGGGGGAAAAATACACCTTCATATTAACAAATCTCTAGCTGACATTTAGTATTTCATTTAGTTAAGAATGAAGACAATAAACCACAGATCTATTAGCAGTGCCTTGACTTTGTCAGCAACAGCAGCCACATTATTTTCAAATTACAGTAACTTTGTTTCAGACATCTCAAAACATTTTATATGCTAATCACCATAATGGAATGATGGTAGGTATGAAACTGGCCACTAGATTGTGTTATTTGATGTATTAGTGAACGAGCACATACATATTGCTATGTTGCACATTTATTGTTTTAAATTTTTGATAATTATATTTCAATATAATTGCTTTATTTTGTAATTCAATGTATTTTATTATTTCTACTGCAGTATTAAAGATATTATGCTTCATAGGGTTCCATAAATTATTATTCTGAGAAAAGTTTAGACCCCTGGGTCTACAGAAAAAAAATTGAGAACATCTAAAATAGAGTTATGTACAGGATCAAGGACAGATGTTAAAATATAGTATCAATTATTAAAAATAAATTAGGGTGAGATCTGATACACAATGACATTTCTGCATATTGGAAAATCAAAACGCTACACACACACACACACACACACACACACACACACACACACACACAACTCTAGAGAGGAAATTGAAGAGTAAGTGCATTATGTGGCCATGAGAGAAGGATTTAAGTAGACAGATTAGGAATAAGAAATACAATTAAAAAAATACATTGTAAAAATCAATAATATGTATCAGAATATGAGGTCCATAACAAAAAAATAAAATTTTAAAAATTGGAAAATTTTATTCCAGACCCATCATCTCCAATAAATCACCAAGCTCCAAGAGAAACCTAAGAAGAGTCCTTTTTTTCTAGTTCACAATTGTCAGACTACTTATGTAGGATAAAGTTCTAAAACTCTCTCTCTCTCTCTTCCAGAAAAAAAAAAAAGTTCTAACACATATATTCTTTTCGAGTTTCCTATTTCTGCTGTCATCAAGACCAAGAATCAACAATTTTTTTCTTCCTGACTTTGGATTTCATTAGTCCTTAATAGCTCACAATAACCCCTTTTCCAAAATATGTGAAGATTGTTTGCCTGGCACAATTGTCCTTTTCTTTAAGTGATATAATTTGAATTTTATTTCTTACTTAATGCTATTTGTAACATTGACCTTTATATAATTATAATTTCTGAAGGGAAAAATGGGCCTTTTGATAGCTGTTTAAACAAACAAAAAAAATGTTAGTATATGAGTAAGCCTGTACATTGAACCAAAGTGTAAATGTACACTATTTCTGCATTAGAGATCACATTTGGTGCTCCACTTATATTACCAATAGCCCTTTATTTTAACCCAGACCATACAATGCATTGCCACAAAATGCTTATTAATTGAATATACTTTAGGATTGTTTGGCATCAAATAAGACCTATTGTCCCTGTGAATGCTGCTTTATTTATGTATTTGGCCATGAAAAAGCCATATATGCTCTTCTATATCTGTCAAGAATTTTTGTGTGGATTTCAATTAGTATACTATCTTCTCATCAATTGCCAGAAATACCTTTTTCTCACGTGAATTTAATGTTAGAGGTCCCTTGAGCCATCTTCTTCACATACTAGTTAATCATTTTTTCTCCTTAACTGGTCCAGTTACTCTACTTATGAGTGTTTGCCTACATTATGAGTAAGAAAGAGATTTTATAAGAAAATTTTTGTCCTCCTCTATATAAAGTTCACTATTTTTAATCCATTGTATTTTAACTTCTGTGCGGGTAAATTTCTACACTTGGTTCTCTTATGAATGTTATTGATTGGTCCTTAATGAATATTTGTTGAATTAATAATATGAGCAATAAAATAAAAAAATATATGTGAAAATTTTACATTCTGTTTGTATTTCCTTGTAGCAGTCACCAACTTTTAACCCTGAGATGGGATGTCAGATGCTGAAGTTGTCACCCAAGCATGTAAACCTAGTGCTTGTGACTTTCTTTCTTATGCTTATCTCTATTATTTCCAATTTCTCATAATGGGATTTACCATATAATATTTCATTAGAATGTTAAAATAATAATTTTACTCTTTTTTTTTTTGCCCAGTACTTTTCTTGCTTGCAGCCTAGCAATTTTTTTTTTTTTTTTAATTTATTGTTAAATTTGATGAGGTTACATTGGTTGGTAACAACTAGACAGTTTACAGATGTACAAGTCCACCTCACATCATTCATGC
>PVKE010051007.1:0-10772 GCA_004027555.1 Craseonycteris thonglongyai
GGGGGGGGGGGGGGGGGGGGGAGAAGTCAATTAGTAGGATCAATTGTTTTCCCCTTACCACCTATAGCCTTCAAATTTAAAACTTCCTATTGCCATCATTTCCTCCCATCTCAAGAAAACTGAATATAGCTCCTTCCTTGGAGTTGTTAACTCAAACTTTAATTTCTTTTAATTCCATCTGCCTTTAATTTCTCTACCACATCATCGTAAAATATGTTCGCAGCAGGTTTGCCTCCCTCGCCACTTCATGGATCTGTTAGTGGTCACCAGTGACCTTAGTTGGTCTAGCCTAATTGTCTATTCCCCATGTACCGGTAAGTCAGAGTTTAAAGAAGGAACAGGTGATAATATTCTGACCAAAGAAACATGGGAAAAAGTTTGGGATGGGGGTGAGGAAACACTTTTCATTGATTTTGTTTTTAAGATTTATTTTATTGTTTTTGACAAAGAGATAAAGAGAGAGAGAAAGGAGAGGGCCCAGAGCAGTCTCCATAGTTGTACACCATCAGTTTTCAACATGATTTCGTTCCACACAGGTGGGCAGGAGCCACACAGGGTGGGAACCAAGCTGGAAGCCTCCTGCTTGGGAGGCACACCCTCTCAGTGCCTTGAGCTAGGGGCCAAAATGGAGGGGGCTGGGGGGTGAGAACTGAACTGGGACCCTCCCACATGGGAAGCACACCCCAGTTCAGCATATGGATTTGCATGAGCCAGGGCAGGGATTTGATGCTCTGTCCCCAGGGCTGCAAAGTGAGCGTTTAACCCGCTGTGCCATCCCGACATTCCCATACTTCATTGATTTAAAAAAGATATTCAGAAGCAAAAACCCTCTTCAGCCACTGAGCTCTGTGGAAGGTGAGCCCTGGAAGTGATACTCCAACCTTACAACTCTGAGGAGCAGGACCCTGAAAGTGAGCCAATACCTTGAGACAGGAAGAGCACAAGAATGGGGAGAAATTTTTTGCTTGTAGCATAATTGAACCACAGAGTTAAATGATGGTGGAAAAGCAATATTTCTGAAATATTTGAGATATGTGTTGTTGTTTAAGCCAATGGAGTTCAGGTTTTGTATTATGTGCCATTTACAGCAGCCTAACTGATAACATTCAACCATAGCAGTATGTGCTCTTCTATTAAAGCTGTTCAAAAGCAGAAAACAATTCTTCACCCTGCTCCCTTTCCCAAACCCTTCTACTCTATCTCATCTCCAAAACTATTCTTTCAACTTTTACACCTGTCCCATGCAAACCCCAAATTTATATTGTTTAGTCCACAAAGCAATTTTCAAATGATTTATTGGTATTCCCTGAAGTCTGTCACTTGCCTATTACGGTACTTCAATTCAGATTTCTGGCTGATTCCCAGGCCTCAGTTTTATCACTCCTTTACAATTTGTGCTAGGGATGATACTTGTGGCTTATTTATTCAATGCTAAATAAACTGTGAGTCTTATATTTAGAATCCATCATTTTGGAGTTTCAGGATGTATGTATATAGAAATGACTAACCACATAAGTACAGCTAAAACAGTATTAAGTGTTACAGTGATCAGAGTAAATAACATAAAAGGGCATTCTGAATTTTCTCAGAAAGTCATAGCCAGTTCCATTTAGTTGCCTTGTGATTTTTATGAATTCAGAATTCAGAAAATTTCTAGTTTACAGTGACTTAACCTTAAAAAATTGGTCTATAGTAGGTCATCGACACATATAATAAGGTATCAACACATACATATGATAAAATATATTACATGTTCTAGAAAAGATATTTTCCTTGACTGAAGGGCAGATGTCATAAAATATTACTTTGATATGTATTTCATTAAAGGTCATAATTGCTTTGAGTTTCTTCAACCTTTTCCCAGGGCTAACTCTGGTATGGGTTAATGTGAACATAGGTATTTGGGTGGGTCTTGCAATGATTCCAAATTATCCTAGTTAGTTGAAAGATAGCTTTGTTGGGTTCTGCATATGGACTTCAGACAGCTTTACATGATCATGTGATTTTTCCTTCTAAAACCATAAAAGTAACTTTAAGTTGGCAGAGGGGTTTAGGTGGTTTGGGTGGAGAAAGGTTGACAAATAGCTAAAACACAAACTGCCTCATGGTGAGTGTAACTAGCAAGTATGGAAGTACTAACGGAAATGAATTAATTGGTAGACTGATGTGTGTGCCATGTAAGTGTGTGTAAGGCTGTATCCGGGATTTCTGAGTGCTTGCTCTGTCTTCTATAGAGCCTATGGTTTTTATTTCAAAACAGCAAAGTTTTTGGGTTTTTTTCCTTAGCTATTTCTATAAGCAGTTAGAACTGAAATTGTCACAGATTTCCTCTGTGAGAGGAAAACGGTCTCCTCAGAAGATAGGGAAGTGTATATCCTGCTGTGCACAACCAGTGCAGGTTCCCATTACTGGGCCAGTGTGCAGGGCCCTGTTCTTTGTGAAGAAAGGAGCATAGGGGATGGAACCAGCAGATCCACAAAGAGCTGCAATTCTGTGTGTTTGCACTGCCTCCAACCCCAAACATTAACCCAAATGCACAGTTACTGGCGACATCTGCTCTACCAGCTATCATAGCCTGCTGAGTTGGCCTTTTCCACAGGAATATAGTTTGGTTTTATCAATTACTAATAGTATGTACCCCTTGTGATTCTTTTATTATTATCTATCTTTAGATAATAGTTAACTTAGTGGTTAGTAATCAGTATTTTTCTTATTTGATTGAATTCCTTTTCATTTCAATGGTTTTGTTGCATATTTAATAGAAAGTACACAATGCTCACATTCATATTTCAAGCTATATTCAAATGTATTCAAAGATAAGATCAACCAGTATTATTGGAGAAGTCTACATAAATAATAAATAAAGCCGATGTTTCAGACCAGCATGTAATAAATAATACTGACCCCATATGATTTTTATAGGTTACAGAAGTGTTTTTCTTAAACTAGTCCTCTTGTTCCTCTTCTCAACTTGATATATTAATTTGTGCTATTTCTGGCCATGCTTTGGAGTACAAAAGATAAAATTTCAGCCACTTCAACTTTAAAAATAATCATGTAAAAGTCAACAACAACAACAACAAAAGATGTGATTGAATCAAAAAACCCTGCATCAATGGAACCAATTTATTTCATGAATTAAAAACTGGCTTAATATTCTTACAATTACAATAACATTTTCTTAGGCAATTTTAAAGTGATCTAAAAATTACAAACATGGATTATGGCACATACATCAATCTGTTCTCATCACTGCAATTTAGACATCCGGATGAAAGTTGTGCCTTCTATTTCTCAATAGCTGAGCAACACCATGCTGGTTTTTACTATAACTGATGAAAGGAAAAGTATGGTAAACTGGAAGCATGTAACAAACATGGGAGGTCGTAATACGTTTCCAGGATATGGCATCTTGCCATTGACCACAGCCTTTTGGAACAAGATAAAGTCATTGAAATAGTTAACAGATGTTAGCCATACTTGAAATGTAAAAGTTCTATTGCTAAAAATTATGTAGGGTCAGATGGAGATTTGGCGCTTGGTCTATAATTTTACTGACTTGGCAAATGGGAAGTTGAGATCCAGAGGCATAACGCATAATGTCGAGGCCACACACTTAGCACACTATGCAAGAGCTCATAAACTACTGACAATATGTACACTGTGCTAAGCCAGCTTGATTAAGTATTAACAGAGTCTTTGATACTTAGGGAAATCTGAAGTCAATTTTCACGTCTACTAAATTAAAAAGTTATTTCTATAACAGCAAAAGAGTAGACTTTTCTCCATATTTAAAGCATGTCTACAAATTTTATTACTTAGTTTCAGCTTGCAATTTACCTGATGACTGGTATTTTTGCTGATTTTAAAATGTATCCAGTTATATTAAAAGTATCTCTTTTTCTCCCCACTCTTGTTTATTACCTCACATTTCAGAACAAGTTGACACTAATAATTTTCAGATGAAATGGACCTTCTCAGCTTTAAGTCACGAATTCATGTCAAGCATTGAAGGAGGCTTGTGCTACTTTAGAGTTTGTAGTTTTATTCACAGCTTTGCAAATGAAGTTACCAGCTTCCATCACTTTGTAAAGATTCACACCCTTGTAAGAGAAAGAAGAGATACCAGAGGAGAAAAGGGATTAGGAGAAAAAGGACAAAACAGATCTTTTTAAATTTTATTATTAGTAACTTAAACACTTCAAATGACTAAATAAAATACTGCTCATTATTGATTTGGGGGCAACATCTCTTTTAATGAACGATTTAGTCAACATTTTAGATTTTTCTACTTTATTAAAGCCTATCTTGAATTCTACTCTTAGAACCACAGGCCAGCCACACCTGAATAAATCAGTGTAATTCAGTTTGCTACCTAAACAATAAGAAGGGGGTAACAAAAACACTAGAAAAAAATTTACAAAATATCAGTGAAAGCCAATTAAAATGATAATAGTTAGAAGGAATTTATAGATAAGGACTTAGAGGGGAAAAAACACCTCTCTATTACATAAACAAATAAACTTGATAAAGCTATAGGAAATATAGGAAAGTTGAATGTATATTTTTCTAACCATATTCAGAAACACCATTACTGGTATGATATTGAAGGAGGCAGCAGTATGTCAAATAAAATGGAGTATTTAGTAAACATCTGGAACTTGTTTGCCCGAGAAGCTGTATTGTCTGAAAACATAAATAGGATGAACAAGGCCTTAGGTAAATCCAAGGACAATAGACAGACAGTTGTGTATAAAGGCCAAGTTTGAAGCATGCTCATCTCCAGGGCTAGGTGTAAAAGAAGGTCACCACCAAGGTCTGCTCCACCCAGCACAATTACTGCCACTGGGGGAGGGTGACCATTAGGTGCATTAAACAGAGATTTGTACTCATGCAGCATTACTTAACTCCTCAGCATGGACTAGAAACAACGTGGCATTAAAAATGAACAGAATCCTTCCTTGCTATTAAAGAGTAGCTTTTAACATTTACATACGTCTGTTATTTTCTTAAAATAGACAAGTATACATACACATAGGGGCTTTTTATAACAATGGTCATAAAGAGATCATCATTCTAGTACACCCAATTAATTCTCTCTAGACACTTCTATAATATTTTTCTTTGTAGTTTGCTTCTCTTTAAGAATGATCAACACAAGTATTTTCTAAAAATGACACATACCTGATTTTCACTATTTTTGTTATAAAGTTGTTTTTAGGGTAGTGACACTTGCTTTGGTTTAAGAAATTGGTTTCGTCATAGTAATGGCTTTTAGGTGGATTATTTGGCACATTTTAGTTGAGTATATTTAATCCAGTGATATTTAAATTTTTTAAGTGATTAGCTACAGATGTTTTACATTTCTGAATTATATCCAATAAGAGATCATAAGATTTTAGTCAGAAATATTCTTCACATTCCAAGAATTCCATTTATAATAATTATGCAGTAGAATATCATACCAAAGAAAAAATTTTGTTTTGACCTTTTCCCACCAGTGTATTTAAATAGCATAGATCATTATAAAATAACACTGCATTTATTCTTTAAGATTTGTTATTAAAAATACAGCTAACATATCATCTTAGTTTGAGGTGTACACAAGAGTTATTCAACATTTATATACCTAAAGACATCACCATGATAAGTCCAGCAACAATATGACACCATAACACGCTATCACAATACTATTGACTATATTCTCTATGTTGTAGATTATATCCCCCTGACTTGTTTTATATGTAGAAATTTGGACCTCTTATTTCCCTTCAGCTTTTTGCCCCATTTTTTAACTTTTCAATTACAGCTGACATTCAATCTTATTTAGTACTAATTTTAGGTATAGAACATAGTGGTTAGACATTTATATAATTTAAGAAGTGATCCCTCTGACTAGTCTAGTACCCACCTGGCACAATACACAGTTATTACTGTATTTTTTACTGTATTCCCCATGCTTTGCTTTACATTCCCATAACTATTTTGTCACTGCCAATTTGTATTCCTTAATCATTTCACCTTTTTCACCTCATCCCTCAAACTCCTCCCATCTATCACCCCCCCAAAATCTAGTATCCATCTGACATCATACATAGTTATTCCAATATTATTGACTATATTCCCTATGTTGTACTCCA
Source organism: Craseonycteris thonglongyai (assembly GCA_004027555.1). Lineage (NCBI taxonomy): Eukaryota > Metazoa > Chordata > Mammalia > Chiroptera > Craseonycteridae > Craseonycteris > Craseonycteris thonglongyai. The sequence continues at coordinate 6,141 of PVKE010051007.1, forward strand.
TGACTAATTACCGTATAACAACCAATTTCTACTTCTTAATCCCTTCTCCTTTTCACTCTCCCCTTCCCATCTGACAACTATCAAAATGTTCTCTGCACCTAATACGTCTGTTTCTATTTTATTTATTTTGTTCTTTAATTCCACATAGAAGCAAAATCATATTGCATCTGTCTTTGTCTGACACACTCCAGCATGGTTCATCCATGCTGTAGCAGATGGCAAGAACCCATTCAATCTATGGCCAAACAATATTCCATAGTATATACGTACTACTTACTCTTTACCCATTCTTTCATCAATGGACTATGAATAAGCTGTAATAATTGCTCCCTGACTACATGGGGAGCTAGACACAGAAATAAGATCAGCCTGAGTCACAGAAAGGAGCATGGAAGCACTAAAGAGAGGAATCTATAAATATGGGCCTGAGGATAGACAGGAAGATGCTAGCAGGAGTTGTGAGGATGGCGGTATTTCACTCTCCAAGTGCAATCAAGTATAAAGAGTAAGCAAGTGGTGGTGAAAGCACGAGTGAGGGAAGAGGTGGAAAATAGAATGATGCAGAAATGAAGCCTATGGGTAAGTCTGGTGTTGCAGAATATCAATGTAAGTAGAGTGAGGCAAGAGGAGAAATGGTAGACAGAGATGAAAAATTCCATTTTGTAATCTAGATAATGCTTTTATATCTCAGAAAACATTTTGGACTGCTAATCCTCTGTAGGCTGTTTTCTTGCCTTTCATATTTTTTCCCTAAAATACATCTGCCTTATAGACTTATAAGTCATGTTAACAAACATGTGGCAAAACACGGTGCTGATTTTGGTGGATGTTATCACAGAGCATGTGACTATTCAGGCACTATACATAAAGGGACGATTCTTGTCCAGCATTTCACATGCTTACTAAGATCAAGCTCTGCTCTTCCACAGACCATTTTCAAGTGCCCTGGGCTCTTTTCCAGAAGACTTAGTTTGCTGTCACTGTTAGAAAACCAAGATGTTCATTTCCTCCAAGAAAAACATTAATAAAAAACTCAAAACTGTGAAAACAATAATCATAACAGGAAAGACAGAGGCTCTAATTCACAGTGTGTGTGAAATCAAATCAGATAAGACATAAAAAAAAAAGTGCTTGGAGGTCATGAATCCCTATAAAAATGTGAAATGGTAGCATTATTGGTGACTGAATTATAACAATAAGTTACTTTAAAAGCTTCCCAAATAATTTTTATTGTTATTTTCCCACTGTGCATTTTAGTAAATAGAAAAAGTACAGTAAAACTTTGACCTTAAAGTTGCTTCCCAAAACTGAACCACATTCCAATTTGTATTTGCAAGGAATGCATGAATATTAAAATATGTAAAACTAACTTACTGTATTGAGCCCCAGGCCATTAAGCATATATAGCAAATCCTCAGTGGCTACATTTCCAGAAGCACCTTTTGCATAAGGGCAGCCACCTAATCCAGATACTGCAGAGTCCACCACATTAATCCCCATCTGAAAAACAAACCAAAGCACCCAGGGCTTGAATATTTTGGTCATGTACATTGTTGTATTTCTGTTTAACCTGTTCCAAAGAGCAAAAGCAAAATCTGAACCTCTTATCCAAACATTCTGCTGCTAGAACAGTCCTTAGGGTGCTGATTTCTTTTCTGATTAATCTCCGTTTTTGGACTATCAAACTCTGCTAAGAATTTCCATAACTAGAATAATCTTAGATCAAAATTAAGATGGTGTTTTCATTGACAACAGCACAACTGTAGGGGGTGAAGTTTGAGGTAAGATGAACTCATACCTAGGTTGTGTATGTGTGTGTATTATATGCTACAAGCTGCATACTATATACTATATACTGTATACTATATACTATATACTATATATCAGGGGTGTCAAACTGGTGGCCTGTGGGCTGCATGCGGCCCCCGAGGTAATTATCTGTGGCCCACGATGCTCTGAAATAAAATGAAAATAGAAAAAATTCTTATGAAGAAAATAGCTCTTAGGAGAGATGGAAGCAATACCGTACACACAATTCCCTCGTTAACCCTTTAACTACTGAAGATGAGTATACACGTGGCCCAGTGCCTTTCCTGGGGGCCTGTGGGCGTGTATAAATGCACCGACTCAGTTCCGGCGACATTTGTAAATGTGATGTGGCCCGCGTGAATCTTGCCTGTTGCACAAAATGGCCCGTGTTTCAATTGAGTTTGATACACTTGCTATATACTATATACTATACATTATATTTCTACCACCAAATCTTAAGCTTTATCCTAAAAGCATTATATAAACAACATGAAATATTTCTAACATGCAACTCATAATGAAGGCTCCCTAAAAGACCGGTGGTAGCATTAGGGTCACTGTGTTTAGAATAGAGTATTTCTGGGCTCTATTCATCTAGTCTTTATTGAGCCATTATACACACAAAACCCTGATGCTTTGGGAGAAGGAAAGAAATATTTAAGAGGCAAGACATTTACCACTAACACTAGTACCAGCTCACATTCATTATGTCCTCACTAAGCGCTGGGTATTGTTCTTCACACTTTATGAGTATTAACTTAAAATCCTTACACAAATCCATGTTCAGGTAGATTTTCTTCCTTTATCTGCAAATCATAGATGAAGAGACTCAACTACAAAGTAGTCACATATTTTGCTCAAGGTCACCTCTGTCTCCAGAGAACGCACACTCTGTTGTGATTTGTGGCCTCTAGAAACATTCAAGGTGGTACATGTTATATGATTGGGGACAACAGACATGGAGGGGATCTGTGTATGCTGAAATTATTGTGGATGATGTGAGCACAACTGGGTATGAAAAGTGCCCTGGAGGTCAGATTTAAATAACAAGAGAAGCAAGCATATCATTTCTCTGTGAAAGGTAATGATGAGGTAATGAGAAGCTACTAGGTGACTGTATCTGATTCTCCACTCCTGCACACTGGAGGAAAAAGTAACATGACCTCAGATAAAATGAAAAGCACTCCAGAGCAGCACTCTTGGCCAGCCTGCTAGACCAGCAGTTCTCAGTCACGGAATCAGAATCCTGATCCTCAGAATGCGAGAGTCCCAGAGTTTCTGATTCAGGGGGTTCTTGCTGGAACCCAAGCATTTGAAAAAATTTTTTTTTTTAAGATTTATTTTTATTGTTTTTGATAGAGAGACTGAGAAACAAAGACAAGAGACAGAGAGACAGGGGAGGGCCCAGAACAGTCTCCACAGTTGCACATCATCAGTTTTTCCACATAGTTTCATTCCACAGGTGGACTAGGGGCTGCACAGGGCAGGAACTGGACCTGGGTCTCTCCCTGGTGAGAACTGAACTGGGGGCACTCCCCAGTTCAGCATATGGGTCCACACAGGTCGGGGCCGGGATTCAATCCTTGGTCCCCAGGGCTACAAAGTGAGCGCTCAACCCACTGAGCCATCCTGGCTTCCCCTCATTTGAATTTCTAACAGGATCTCAGATGCTGCTCTCACTGCTGCTCAATGGAATCACTCTTTTTTCTTTTATTTTTTACATAAACTTTTTATTTTAGAATAGTTTTAGAGTTTCAGAAAATTTAAGATAGTACAAAATATTCCCATATATTTTGCACTGTTTCCCTATTAACAGCTTATGTTATTGTGGCATAGTTGTCACAATTAATGACCAAATATCAATATGTTATTATTAACCAATATCGATACATTATTCAGATTTTTTTAGTTTTTAACCTCATGTCCCTTTTCTGTTCCAGAAACCATTTTACATTTAGTACTCTTGATTCCTTCGTTTCCTCTGGGTTGTGACAATTTCTTAGACTTTCCTTTTTTGTTGTTGCATTGATAATTTTGAGTAGTACTTTTCATATATTTTGTATAATGACCTTCAATATGAGTTTGTCTAACTTGTTTTTTCCCTATGGTGAGACTGGTGTTCTGGAGTTTCACGAGGAGGACAAAGAGGTAGAGTGGCATTCTTAATACATCATATCCAGGGTGCTGCAACAGTGTAATTTATAATTGGTCATTAAGATGACCAGAGCATTGTCTCATGTTTGGTCTTACATGGTTCCTGGGTCAGAGATCCTAAAACCCTCGGAATATATTAAGTGGTGAGAGTTACATGGGATTCTTTTGTTATGTGAATGAGGTGATATTTGGATCTCACCTAAGAATGGGGGCTGGTTGTCATCAGTGAAGCCACCATGTGATTAGAGGGTTGGAATTTTCAGTCCCACCCATGACTGCTAGATTGGTGAGAGATGTGGGAGGTTGGATTAGCTTCCAATGGCCAACGTTTTAACCATTTTTATGTAATGAAGCCTCCAGAGGAAATCAAAGTAAAACAAAACAAAAAACAAACCAAAAGACAAGGTTCAGAAAGCTTCCTGGTTGGTGAACAGGCAGAGGTGCTGGGAGAATGATATGCCTGAAGAAGCCATGAAAGCCCAAGTCCCTTCCCCATACTTTGACCTAGGTATGCCTCTCTTCCATCTGGCTGCTGAGTTTATATCCTTTCATAATAAACTGTAATCTAGTAAGTAAAAGGATTCTGAAAGGTGCTCCTCTAGTGAATTAACTGAAAACATTTGCAGGTTGTGGAGACCTCTGACTTATAGCCAGTGGGTCAAAAGAGTG
>PVKE010051008.1:0-10772 GCA_004027555.1 Craseonycteris thonglongyai
AGTAAAATGAAGACCCCCGGGATTTGTCACACACACACACATATATATACACACACTTTCTTAGTTCATTGGCTATAAAATGAAAGGCCTTTCTTATTCTCTTTTTAGACTTACATTGAGTAGTTCAAAAATCTAAAAATTATTTTGGATACATTTCAACTTATTTTTTCTGCTTTGCACTAAAAAATAGAGTGGTGTAGTGGAAAGACCAAGGGATGGGGTAACAGTGGGAGTGTAAGCAGGAAACTTGGTTTTTACTATTAGTTCTTTCACTATTTGTTAATATGAATTGCCAGAAGTCATTGACTGCTCCTGATTGTAAAACATCTATAAAATCAGATGAGATGGAGACCCTTCAAATGACATGGAAACCCTTTACTCCTAGAAAATTATCAAGAGTTTAATGTAATTGTTATAATATAATTTAAAATATTCCAAAATATTGAAATGGCTTTGTATGGGTACTTTGTAAATCTCTACTTAAACTTTGTAAAAAATCATCCTGGGGCTGTCTAGAAGAAATACGGCCTACTAAAATTTAGAGGGCAAAACATTCTGAGCATTACTTAGTGCTTAGGGTTTAGCAATCAGAGTTGGGTCATTTTGAAATATTTAAAAAAAAGCCTAAGTTCTTGGGTGGCTGGCTATAGACACATTAGAAAGACAGTTTTAACTTTTGGTATTGAAAAGGGGGGGTCAGAGGCTGCTACCCTGTGTATGTAACCCACAAGGGGACAAACCCCCAGGAATGCTGGGAGCCTCTTGAAATTCACCCATACACCTACCTGCACAATCAGCCACCAATTTATTAAAAAAGAAGTTTTCTGTGAAAATGCTTATTTGCTTTCTGTGTCTGACCAAAATGTCAAATGAAAAACATCTGGGAAGTATCTTCAAATCTGCTTGTAAATATATTTACAGTGATTAAAAAAGACAGGCTGAATTGTTTTTTTAATTTTATTATTTTATTTTTTATTTTATTTTATTATTTTGTTTTATTATTTTTACATTTAATGTCCCCTCCCCATGAGCCCCCCTCCCCCAGGTAGATGTTGAAATGACTTTGTCATAGCTTACTTGTATAAATGAAGATATTGGTGAAGATAATATTTATGTGGATTTTTAAAATATCATTTTCCTATTTTATTTTTTTTTGCCCTTTTTATTGTTTGTTTGTTTGTTCTCAGAATATGTATTACAGATGGGAGAGTTTACTGTTTTTGAATTTTTGTTTTTTTCCATTTAAGCTATGAGTTCATATATCCGTTAAACATTTACATAATGCAATGCCTTTAATAACTTTTAAATTTTGTTCCAGGTCAGTAATTTAACATGGCCTCTTACTGGCAACATTAGCCATTGCTGGCATGACATGGCTTACTATTTATAGCAAACTTTGTGTCTTTACTAAGTAGAAAGAGTATATTCTAAAATAATGATAAAAGTATAGTATAGTAAATATGTAATCCAGTAAGAGTTATTTACTATCATGATCAAGTATTATGTAAGGCACATAATTGTTTGTGTTATAATTTTATATGACTGGTAGTGCAGTGGGATTGCTTACACCAGCATCACTACAAATACATGAATAATGTGTTGTGCTATGACGTTATGTTGGCTATGATATCACTGGACAATCAGAATGTTGCAGCTCCATTATAATCTTAAGGACCACCATTGTATATGACTGTACTTTTGTGTTTTAACTTTCATACTAGCTATATAAGTGATCAATCCACTATTTTTGCTGTGTATATACCTTTGTCAGTGAGATTATTATTTTTGTGTATTTTCTTGTTATTAATAGTGCCATTTCTTTTTAGCTTAAACAAATCCATTTAACATTTCTTGTAAGGCCACTTTGTTGTTGCCAATTTAGAACTCCTTTGGATTTTGCTTGTCTGAAAACCACGTTATCTCTTTCAATTTTAAATGAAAATCTTAGTGGCTAGAGTATTCTCAGTTGGGAGGTTTTTTGTTTTTTTGTTTTTTTTCCTTCTTTCAGCACTGAATAAATTATGTCCCTCTCTTCTGACCTGCACAGTTTGTGCTGAAAATCTCCTGATAGTCTTATGGGGTTTCTCTTGCTTTTCAACAAGTTGTTTTTCTCTTGATGCTTTTAAGATTCTCTATTTCTTCCTAGGTTTTGACATTTTAGTTATAATGTAACTTGTTCTGGGTCTCTTTGGGTTCATCTAGTTTGGAACTCTCTGGGTTTCCTGGCCCTAGATGTTTGTTTTCACCCCCAGATTAGGGAAGTTTTCAGCCATTATTTTTCAAATTAATTTTCTGCCCTTTTCTCCCTTCTCCTTCTGGGATCCCTATAAACGTGAATGTTATTCTGCTTGATATTGTCACTTAGGTCCCTTAAGCCATCTCTACTTTTTAAATATTCTTTTATCTTTTTGCTGTTCTGTTTGTGTGAATTCCAATGCTTTCTTCTCCAGCTCACTGATTCATTACTCTGCGTCATTCAGTTTGATATTGAAGCCCTCTAGTGTATTTATTTTTATTAAAATTGTTAAAGTTATTGAGGTGACATTGGTTGGTAAAAATTACATAGATTCCAGGTGTACTGTTCTACATTACATCCTCTATGTATTGCATTATGTGCTTACCACCCAGAGTTAGGTTTCTTTCCATTACGATATATTTGATTCTCCCTCCCTACTCCACCCCTTCTCCCCCCTTACCTTCAGGTAACCACTAAACTATTGACTGTGTCTATGAGTTTTTGTTTATTTGTTACTTTCAGTTTTAGAAATACAAACTATAAGAAAGTGCCAAATTAAAGTCAGAGATATGAGGAATACAACACACTAGAAGAAGAAGAAAAAAATTAAGACCCATATGACTTCACTTGTAGTGTATTTTATTTTAATTCTGTTGTATTGCTCGTATCTCTGACTTCAATTTGGCACTTCCTTATGCTTTGTATTTCTTTGTTAAAGTTCTTACTGTTTTCATTCATTCTTGTTCTAAGTTTGGGTCTGTAAGCCACTTCATGACCATTACTTTGAATTCTTTATTGGATAGGTTACTTATCTCTGTATGCTTAAGGTCTTTTGGTGGGGAGGTTTGTCTTGTTATCTCATTGGAACATATTCCTTCCTCTATCTTCTCATTTTGCTCAATTCTATTTGGTTCTATCTGTTAGGCATAACTGTTACCTCCCCCAGTCTGGAAGGAGTGACCTTGTGTAAGTGATAAACTTTATTCAACCTTGCCCTAGCTCTTGGTTGTCTCTTGATTCTTTGAGATTGTCTGAACAACCTGATTTACTCTTGAAGATCCACATTATTGAGAGTGTGCCAAGATCTGAAAGTATTCCAAGTGGAGGAATATAATTTACCACCTTGTTTTAGGCTATTGGAAGCCAGATCCTCAGGTAGCAGCTTTTAAAGTATGTACATATATATAATCCCGTGGGACCATAAACCTAAATCCTGCTGGTCTCTAAACCAGTGGATATAGAGGTGTGCCCTGGGTAACAGTTGCAAAAATCAGAGCTCTAGACAAGTGTAAAATCTTTCTGGGAATTATTATTAAGCTCTAGAGAGGTCAAGAGGATGCACTGGGATGTTGTCTTCATGCTTTTATTCCCTGGGTGCACATTGTTAATTTATAGGTCTACAGAAAACCTCAGGCTGAAGCTTCAGGATAAGTAAATAGGTATTTTTCAGAGAGACTGGGGGTGTGTTTCAGTCTGCTGTTTGGTCAGTATCCTGAAGGTGGTCCTCTACTGAGAACTGTCTTTCTCATGTTAGTCCCATGGAGCCCAGGAGCGCCAGCCTCTTAGCCACCAGAGCCAGGTGATCTTGTGGCATCTTAGGTATAGATCATACGCACCTGCTGGCTTTAATGAGGCAGCTAGAGAGTGTAGGGTTTGGGGCGTGCTTGCAGTCTTCAGCAAGGCTACAGGAAAATGTCTTGACTGCTGGCACTCACTGGCTTTAGGAAGAGTTTAGGAGAATTCCCTGATTTCTCAAACTCAGTTTCCAACCAGGGAGTAGGGGAGTGTTGCAATCACCCACACCCTTTCATTTCAGCAAGGCAGCAAGACAGTGCTGCGACCACCTGGTCCTGTCTGTCCTAGCAAGGCAGGGAGAAGCTGACACACCCAAGCTCACTTGCCTATGCTAGCAGGGCAAGGCGAAAGAGCAAAAATGTCATGTGCCAGTCTCCAGAGAGTTTCTTTTTCTTTCTCTCTTTCTCTCTCCTTCCTTCCTTCCTTCCTTCCTTCCTTCCTTCCTTCCTTCCTCCTTCCTTCCTTCCTCTCTTCCTCTCTTCCTTCCTTCCACCCTCCCATTCTTCCTTTCTTTCAACAGAACAAGAAGTTTATTACTCCCACTCAGTAGTTCCTGGGGTCTTTGATGTTCAGTCACACATAATTTGAGAAATACCAGTAATCTTCTTAATCTCAGTGACCACCTTTACCACCACCTCCACTGGGATCTCAGCACTAGTAATAAACATTCGAATAACCACAGATCTCTGGCTTGAAGGCTGCTTTTGAAGTGGGTCCCAATCAAAATGTAATGGTGTCAAAATCATTGGCATCTGTCTGATTTTCCCAGCATACCCAAACTCTCTGAGAATGTTCTGGGCCTCAAAATCAGCTTGGTGTAAAGTACTAAGCACCCCTGTTGTCAAGAAAGTGGGAGTGACATCTGTAGGAAGTTCTTTAACTGGTGGGCCAAATACACAGACAACTCTGTTAATGTTGTGACACATGCGAGGTATAAGCCTAGACAGGAAAATAAGAGATTCCCAGTCAGGCTCATCTTTACTGGAGATTCCACACACATAACTGTAGGAATGACAGTCACCCTGCATACCTACAGTTTTAATTGGCAGCAGGAAGGCATTCAGTGAATGCAGACTTGTAATTTGCATCAGCTTTTCCTGGTCTTCCTTTTTTCCTTCCTTCCTTCCATTCTTCCTTCCTTCTTCTTTCCTTTTTTTCACAGAGACAGAGAGAAGGGGGGGAGGGGTCCCAGAGCAGTCTCTATAATTGCACGTCAGCAGTTTTTGATGTGGTTTCATTACACACAGGTGGGTGGGGGCCAAGCAGGGTGGGAACTGGGCCTGGGGCCTCCCACACATGGGAAGCACACCCCAGTTCAGCAGATGTGCCTGCATGGGCCAGGGCAGGACTCAAACCTTGGACTATGGGCTGCAAGGTGAGCGCTTAACCAGCTGAGCCATCCTGGCTTCCCATCCGGATAGAGTTTCAATTATCTGCTGCCCCTCCATCAGCTACTTTAGGATTAGCAAATGACTCCCTTTCACATGTGGTCTGCTTTTGTGCTGGATCTCAGAGAGATACCACACATGGGCTCTTTAAAATGATAATCTTAATTCCCCATAGCCCATTGGTCCCTGTGAATATTAACCCTGTTGGTTTTCTAAGCCAGACAATTTGGGAGCTCTTTGGTGTAGATCCCAAGAGTTGGGGTGCCTGATGTGGGGCATAAACCCCTTGTTCTTCATTGAGGTTTGGATTGGTGAGAACCCTCCTTATTGTGTGTCAACATGCTAGTACTGGTTTTTTATTTTGTTTTGTTTTGTTTTGTTTCCTTGGCAAGAGTGTGTCTTTCCCTCTCCTCCCTATCTCAATGTGGTCTTTTCATCATTTTCATTGAGTTTTCAGAGGGAAATGATTTATTATACCTGCATATTCAGTGTGTCCATGGGAAGAAGTGAGTTTAGGGTCTTCTGAAGCCATCATCTTGGGCTCATTCCAATCCTGGTAATTTTTACTTGATGCCAGAAAAAATGCAGATTTTATCTTTTTGGTGTTGGATTTGTTTCCCTAAAATTATTTTCAAATTTAAATCTGAGATGCTTTTAATTTACCTAGAAACAGTTTTATTCTTCTAAGGATTGTTTTTAAGTTTCGTTAGAGAGGAACCGACTAGCTGTTATCCTAGTATTATTTTTTTGTTTATGACAGAGGCAATACCCTCTATGGATCCTATCTGATGCCATGCAAAATACAAAGTTCTTCACTCTGGTTTGTGAGAATATAAAATGTTTTCTCTCCTGGGTGAGCTTAAAGAATTGTTCCTTCTGCTCTTGTCAGGAGGTTTTCTCCCCAGCCTCAGATAGTTTCCTCACATTCATGCACCGATCACTGCTCAGCTAAGGAGCTGAGGGGACCCTATCCAAACCTCTGTGGTTGTTTCTTTGCACAGCTCTCCCTTCTCTTGTGTTCCGCCCTGAAAACTCTAGCTGCATTCCCCTTCTTAGACTCCCAGCTCTGTCTTATTATATAATAACTTAGTGAGGCCACTGGGTTCCACTTCAGTTCTTGCTCTCTGTGATGTGTGCTGAAAACTTTCAGGCAGTAAGCTCACACAGTCATATGGCTTCACTTTGTTTTTTGTTTTGCTGTACCTGATCTCCAATATGTGAAAACCTCTGTTATGTTTTGTCCAGTGTTTTTTTTTGTTTGTTTGTTTGTTTTAAGATTCATTTTATTGTTTGTGAGAAGGTGAGAGAGAGAAAGAGGGATAAAGGGGAGGGCCCAGAGCAGTCTCCATAGCTGTACATCATTAGTTGTGACATGGTTTCATTCCACACAGTTGGATGTGGGGCTGTGCAGAGCAGGAACCAAATGGGGGCCTCCTGCATGGGAGGCAAGAACCATCACCCCCAAGCCATCCTGGTGGTTATCAGTTGTGCCACAGTATTTATCAACCATTATAATTACAATTGATTTAGGCAAGAATTATTAATGGACTCTAAACTATAGATGAAATTCTGAAGAAAAACAGGATATTTACATAGTCTCAGTGTATTTTTGTAAAAATTACTAATTACAAAAGTAAAAACAGTAACTTTACAATGCAAACACCCGAAAGACTCCAGCTTAATCATGAAACCAAAAGTCAACATTAGCCAAAGTGGGCCACAACGATGTCACGTGCACTATCTTGCCCTGAGAAGGACACACAATTATTTGTGCTTTTTTAAAAATAAAAAATGAATAACCCAAATATAATCATGTGAAAGCATCAGACAAACCCAAATTGCAGGACTTTCTTTAAAAAAAAATATCTCTTTTTATTATTTTTGACACAGATAGAGAAAGAGAAACAGAGAGAGAATGGGGAGCACCCAGGCCATCTTGATAGTTTCATGTCATTAGTTTTTCAACATAGTTTCAGTACACACAAGTGGGAGCTGAGCAGTGCAGGGCAGGAATCAGGCCAGGGCCTCCCGCATGGGAGGCACCTCCCTGTGAGCCGGGGGCTGAACTGGGGGCCTCCCACATGGGAGCTCACCCCAGCAGGAACAAAACTGCCCCTCCCCCATGAGAAGCACACCACAGCTCACCATATGGGTCCGCCCAGGCTGAGGCCAGGACCAAGACTCGATCCTCAGACCTTAGGGCTGCAAAGTGAGCACTCAACCAGCTGAGCCTTTCCAGCACCCCCTGAAGGACATTCTTTAGAATGACTGTCATACTTTTCAAAAATGTCAAAATCATGAAAGACAAATTAAAATAGAAGAACTACCCAGACTAAAGACGACTAAGGAGACATCATAAGTAAATGATGCTAAATTGGATTTGATGCCAGGAAAAACAGAGCTATAATATAAAGGACATTCTTGGTACAATTGATAAAAAATTAATAGGGGCTATAGATTAAATAATAGGATTTTATCAATGTTAATTTTCCTAATTTTCCTGAACATACATGTACCCCAATATTCATCGCAGCACTGTTCATGGTGACCAAGTGTGGAAACAACCAAAATGTCCTTTGATAGGTGACTGGATAAATAAGTTGTGGTACATTTACACAATGGAATGCTACTCAGAAATAAAAGATGAAATACAGGCATTTATGACAATGTGGTTGGACCTTGAAATCATCATATTAAGCAAAACAAGTCAAGCTGAAAAACTCAAGAAACATTTGACCTCACTCAGGTGGAACATAAAACTGAAAGTAACAGAAAAACAAAAACTCATTTTAGATACAAAGGCACAAAGAGGCTGAAAGTAAAAGGATGAAAAAATATATTCCGTGCAAACAGTAAGCAAAGGAGAGCTTGGGTGGCTATATTATTAGACCAAACAGCTTTTACATTAAAAATTGTCCAGTGTTTTGAGTTGTTTTTGCTAGGAGAATAATTCTATTCCCTGTTACCCCAGCTCATATAGATGTTTCTTAAGAGATTAATTGATTAATTACTATTTTTTATTGTTTTTGACAGACAGAGAGAGAAGGAGGGAAGGTCCAGACCAGTTTTCATAGTTGTACGTCATTGGTTTTTCTACATAGTTTCAGTCCATAGGCAGGCACAGGGCTGCACAGCACAGGAATCAAGCCAGAGACCTCTCACCTGGAGCTTGCTTCAGTGAGAACCAAACTGGGTGCACATCCCTGTTCAGCATATGAGTTGCATGAACTGGGACCGGGATTTGATCCTTAGACCCTGGGGCTGCGAGACGAGTGCCCAACCCACTGAGCCATACTGGCATCCCTGAGATTATTTTATTATTTAATTTTTTATTATGAAAATATTTTCCTGTAAAATTTTAAAGTAAAACAGACATGTATACAAAAAACTAACATTCCTACCTTCTACCACTCTGTATTCTCTTCAAGCTCACCTGAATTCACACTCTTCAGGGGAAATAATCTTCAGTTTGTATGTTCTCTTACAAATAGTTTACATTCATTTAAAATATATACATGCATATATCATATATATATATGTATACATGTAGCTATGTACATATATGTAAACATATTATATATATATATATATATATATATATAGACAAAAATTAGATATTTAGTATTTTATTGCTCTGTAAGTTGATTTATTTTGGTATATGCCAAACAGACTCATGTAATTATTTGTCTGTTTAGAACTTTATAGTATCAATGCACCACTTAATATTTTTTTTAATTCATTTATTTTCCAATTATGGTGGCATACAATATTAGTTTCAGATGTACAACATAGTTATTAGACATTCATATACCTTACTAAATGATTATTCTGTTGCGTCATTCCTATGTGACACCATATGCAGTTATTAAAATATTTATTTATTTAAATTTTATTGTTAAATTTATTGAGGTGACATTGATTGGTAAAAATTAGATAGTTTCGGGATGTACAAGTCCACATCACATCACCTATATATCGCATTATGTGCTTACAACCCAGAATCAGCTCTCCTTCCATCACCATATATCTGGTGTCCACTTCTGCTTTTCCTACCCGCCCCCGCCACTCTCCCTGTCCGCTCCTCCCATTTCCTCAGGTAACCACCAAACTATTGAGTGTGTCCATAGATCTTTGTGTCTTTGTTACTTTCAGTTTTTTTTAAAGATTTATTTTTATTGTTTTTGACAGAGAAAGAGACAGAGAGAAACAGAGAGAAGGAGGAGGGCACAGAGCAGTCTCCATAGTTGACAACATTAGTTTTCCATATAGTTTCACTCCACAGGTGGGTGCGGGGCTGCTCAGGGCAGAAACTGGGCCAGGAGCCTCTCGCATAGGCCCTAGCAAGAACTGAACTGGGGGTACACCCCAGTTCAGCATATGGGTCCACCTGGGCTGGAGCCAGGATCCTATCCTTGGTCTCCAGGGCTGTAAATTGAGTGCTTAACCCACTGAGCCATCCCAGCTTCCCACTTTGAGTTTTATAATCCACCTATAAGTGAGGTCATATGTTTCCTGATTTTTTCAGTCTGACTTATTTTGCTTAATAAGATGGTCTATAGATCCATACATGTTGTCACAAATGACTGTATTTCATCTTTTCTTATCGCTGAGTAGTATTCCATTGTGTAAATGTACCACATCTTCTTTATCCAGTCATCTATCGAAGGGCATTTTGGTTGTTTCCATGTTCTGGACACTGTGAACTGTCCTTCAGTGAACATGCGGGTACAGACATCTTTGCAGATTAAGATTTTCAGTTTTGGGGGGGTAGATACCCAGTAGAGGGATTGCAGGGTCATATGGTAATTCCATTCCTAAATTTTTGAGGAATCTCCATACAGCCTTCCATAGTGGTTGTACCAGTTTACATTCCGACCAGCAGTGTATGAGGGTTCCTTTTTGTCCACAGCCTCTCCAGCACTTGATATCCCATGTCTTGTTGATTATAGCCATTCTAACAGGTATAAGATGGTATCTCATTGTGGTTTTTATTTGCATCTCCCTAATTGCTAGTGAAGTGGAGCATTTTTTCATATATCTTTTTGCCATATGTATGTTTTCCTGAGAGAAGTGACTGTAAAGGTCATCTGCCCATTTTTTAATTGGATTGTGTGTTTGTTTCTTGTTGAGTTGTACAAGTTCTTTGTATATTTTTGATTTTAATCCCTTATCAGAGGCATTGTTTGCAAATATATTTCCCAGTTGGTTGGTTGCCTCTTTGCTTTGTTGATGGTTTCCTTAGCAGTGCAAAGCTTTTTAGCTTGATGAAATCCCATTCGTTTATTTGTGCTTTTACTTCCCTTGCCATTGAGGTCAGATTCATAAAGTCCTCCATGAACCCCAGCTCTCTTAAGTTTAGTACCATTGTTTTTTTCTATGCAATTTATTGATTCCTTTCTTATTTGGAGGTCTTTAATCCAGGTTGAGTTAATTTTGGTATATGGTGAGGGATCGCAGTTCACATTCAGGAATTTGCATGTGGTTTTCCAAATTTCCCAGCACCACTTACTTAAAAGGCTTTCTTTCCCCCACTGTATATTTTTCAATCCTTTATCAAAAATAATCTGTCCATA
>PVKE010051009.1:0-10772 GCA_004027555.1 Craseonycteris thonglongyai
ATGTTCTGGCCACTGTGAACAGTGCTGCGATGAACATGCGGGTACAAACATCTTTAAAGATTAAAGTTTTCAGGTTTTTTGGGTAGATGCCCAGTAGTGGGATGGCTGGGTCATATGGCTATAATCAACAAGACAAGGGATAACAAGTGCTGGAGAGGCTGTGGACAAAAAGGAACCCTCATACACTGATGGTGGGAATATAAACTGGTACAACCACTATGGAAGGCTGTATGGAGATTCCTCAAAAAATTACGAATGGCCCTTTCTTGAAAACTATTTTTACTATTAGCATTAGGTCTCATATTTCCTAATGAAAAATTAAAAATTTAGGAAGATTACCTTTAACACTCACTCCAATAAACATAATTAATGTCTGCCAAATACAAAGAAATGTTTAACATAAGTTGTTTCTAAATCTAAAATATAATTTCTTCAGTTCTTTATTTATACATATTTATGTATATATTATACATATTAATATATGTGTATATATTATACATATTAATATATATGCATATATTATACATATTAATATATTATACATATTAATATTATATTATATTATATTAATATATATGTTAATATGTTCAAAATAAAAGACACAAATCCTGCCTTCAAATATAGATTAAAAAATTATAAGAGAAATATCCATATCAGAGCAGATCAAGAATAGTTTGATACACTCTGAAATTATATCATTAACTATGTAGACAGTTCTCATAGTTGATGAAAATGCAGCTGAAGTGATGTTTAATTGGAAATTTCTTGATTAGCTGCTACAACTCTAATGAATGCAAATTTCATCACTTTTCAAAATTATATCCTACTGTGTGAATCTTTTATATGGCATCAATAAAAAAATGATGTGCTGAGTTACTAAAAGAATCCCAAAAGTTATTATTTCATTGTTAACTTAATCAAATTTCACTTCTAATTTTTCTATAATAAAAACAAATTTTCAGATACTTTTGTTTACATAGCATAGTAGGACTCTTTGAATATTAATTTTAAACTAGTAAAAAAATTAAGAAATTGAATATATTTAAAACCATTTATTAAAAAAATTATTATAATAAATGTAACATGCCACTATACCCTTTAATTCAATTAAACAATATCTATCAAACACAGTGCTTGGTAGCAGTGAAGATTCGCTTAAAACCCAGCCCTTCTCTTTAAACTGCCTCACAAAGATAATACCAAATGTAAGAAAAGATGATGTCTAGCTATTTTCAAATACTGAGTAGATGCTTATCTTGAAAGCATTCATTTTTAACATGGAATAAAAGAATTGAACAAAAATTAAATCTTCTAATTCAAGTTTTTTTTTTACACGAGAAAACAACACTCCATCTGCTCCACATAACACATCATTCTGTGATTTATAAGCTCTCTATTTAGTGTGTTTAAAGATAATACAGATTATTGAGTACTGTTTGAGTACTTTCTGTTAAATTACATTATTTTATGAGTCAATTGATTTTGTCTTGACACCGATAAACAACATCTTGTAAAGAGCCACTGATATAAAGAGTCTACAGTGTTAATCAGAACTTTCATTCATTATCCTACGGAAGAATTTAACTTTCTTTATCAAGCACAGTTAAGTCTTCTGTCCTGAGCTAATTTACTTAGAAAGTACACCATAACCATTAGGTTTAACTAAGTAATATTTGTGAAATGTGTAATAATATTGGAAAAGCTGATCACAAATCAATATATTGATTGAAATTATAATTCAAGGTAACTTATCCAGAGGAATTTTTATTAACAATTAATACAATTTTGAAATCTGTACTTATTGATTTGGATTTGAAGTGTATCCCTATGTATTTTATTTCATCCACCTGTTGAAACTCCCAGAATTTATACAAACTATAGAAGATGACATTGATTTCCACCTTTCCATTTACCTGCAGCCAGGGTAGATAGTGTCCATATTTAAAACTTTCAACTGCTCCTCTGCTTAAGAGGTTTTCTTAGAAATATCACAGCTTTCTTGAAAAAATCATCAGTTGAATAGAATGAATGCCCCCAGAGATTACCTTTAACTTCTGAAAAACAAGAGTTAAATATTACAGGCTCTTTATTTTATAGTTGGACAATTTTTAGGCAATAGAAAATTAATATCTCACTCAATACTTTATTGGCTGTTTTTCTCTAACTCACATTTTCCACTGTCTTGCTTATTCTTCCTGCTGTAACATTCTATATTCTTCACTTAATATTTGTAATTTATAATAACTCAAATCACATTGGGTAACCACAGTTCTCAATTCTTTTTATTTAGTTATTTATTTATTATTTTATTATTTTATTATTTTTTAAAGAGTTATTTTTATTGTTTTTGACAGAGAGAGAGAGAGAGAGAGAGAGACAGAGAGACAGAGACAGAGAGAAGGGGGAGGGCCCAGAACAGTCTCCATAGTTGCACATCATCGGTTTTTCCACATAGTTTAATTTCACTGGTGGGCGAGGGGATGCACAGGACAGGAACTGGGCCAGGATCTTCACCCGGGTGAGAACCAAACTGGGGTCAATCTCCAGTTCAGCATATTGGTCTGCATGGGCCGGGGCCGGGATTCGATCCTCAGTCCCTGGGGCTGCAAAGTGAGCACTTAACCCACTGTGCCATCCTGGCTTCCCCAGTTCTCCATTCTTAATTATTTAAAATATAAAAATTGATCTCCTTAACTTTTTACTCTTACCATCATAAAACTCATAAACTATTGGTAGAGTGATGAATGTGAACTACATAATATCATATATTTACAAAACTTTAAAATGTGCAGAGCATAAAGGAATAAGTAGTGAAATAGTTCAGGCATACATGTGACAGTTGTATGAGACTTATTAAAAATTTGGTGTTATAAGGACAATTGTCGTGACAAGAAAATGATGCTAAGGGAATTAGTTGTTGGTTTAAGACTTTCTAAAGATGTGTATGTATTTGCATCTCAAATGAAAAATGTTTTTCCTGAAAATATTTTAATAGCTTATCTCTTTTCTGTCTTTATTCAGTAAACTTTATAAAATGATTTGTCATATTGTTTTAATAAGACACTATGTCAGTTAAGCAACTAACTTTCTATGCATAAAGGTTAGACATTCCATTTAAGCAGCTAAACATATTAGAAAAATATATGGCTAGGTATCCTTTCATGCTAAAGGAAAGCAGGGTGTTTTAAATGTCAGAAAACTTTATATAAGTAGTTACTCATGATATAACATAAAAAGTCCCCAATTTATTTTTTGTTTTTATATCTCTTATATTTTTATATCTTTTTGAACTAAAAGGGCCAGTAAGTCCAGGAAATAAAAACATAACAGAAATAGTTTAAACATAAAAATTTATGAATAATCATGAAAATCAATGTTCTCACAATAATCAGTGTGCTAGCTTTTAAGTATAATAAACTTTGTATCATTCTGAAGTTTAAGGTTTAGTAGTGGAGACAGTCAAATAATGGCACAAATAAAATATTGTGATTATTATAATAATTATTACAATAAAAATAAATGGTAGCTTGGAGGAAAATACAAAAAGTTTTATTTAGCTCATTTTGGGTGAATGGGGAAGACAGCAATAACATTCTCAGAGAGTGGACCAAGACCAATCACCTTAGATATTCTTAATTTTTAAGTAGTTAAATGTATGATGAAGATGTAATGGGGTCAGTAGAATAGAAAAGAACATTCAAATGAAAGAATGTCAAAGATAAACAGAGGTAGAAACTAAAGTTGTAAGGACAGATTTTGATAAGTAATATATTATGCAATAAGAAAAGTTCAGTGTGAACCAAATCCACTGTTGATTTATAAAGAGATGACCTGGCATTTTAGGATGAGAATTAAGGAATAGAGAGGAGAGTGAGTGGGGTTTAGTAGAGTCCTTGAAGTGGAAAATAAAAAACTGAAGGAAGAGTTGGTACATGTAAAACCTATCTGGGTTACTAACTGGTACCTATTGAAGTTAAACTCCTGTTGTCCCACAGAATCTAGGAGACAGGAGCGTGATCTTCAAGTGTTACCTGAAATAAACAGTAAATAGTTCTGGCAGCCTTGAGCACCTCAGGCAGACACTTTAAGGGGAACTAGGGTCATCCTAGGGACACAACCTTGAGCTTTTGAAACTATGTTGGTGTTTTGTTCAAGTCATTAGAGGCCAAGGTTGGCATTAATCCAAAATTGGTCTCAGAGGAGTGTGGGTTGAGGTTGGTCAAAGACTGAATCTTTGTCAAGAGTACTGCATATATAACAACAGAAATGTAGAAAAAAGCAGGTGATTTAAGTTTATATGAATTAGTTTTATTAGAAATTATATACTTTGTTGTGATGTAGTACAAGTTAATAAATAATAATTTGACATACCACAGGTGAATTTCTCCTGTATGCCAAGTCAGCTCTGTATCTCATTGCTCTTCATAGCAATTCTCTCCAAAGTGGTGACCCAGCAATATTGTGGCTCTGACTTTTCAGCAATGGTTTCTAGGTTGCTGCGGTAGGAGAAAAGAACTAGAAAATCATACAGGGCATTTTTATTGCCTAAACCAAGAAATGTCCTTTGTCACATTTGCTCATATTTTTTTCAGCCAGAATTAACCATATTGTAATTGAAAGAAATTCAGTTTGAAATAAATATAGAAAAAAATCAGGGCTAAATAAAAATGATTAGTATACTTTTATCAAAATTGAAAAGAAAATTAGGCATGTTAGTCTTGAGAAAAAGGATAAAGCAAAATATATCTGAATATGAACATAGCAGAAATTTACAGAAATTCTCTGATACAAAGACAGCCCCAAGAAACTGAAAGGCAAATCACAAGTGGGCATCAAATAGGAGATGCAAAAGGACATCAAAGGATTAACTGAGTAAAAGCCATTATAGAACTGAATCAAGAAGAAAATAGTGAAAATACTTGCTGGAGTAATCATCTCAGATTTTCTGGGCCAAAACAATTAGAGATATATTTTTATCAGCAAAAACACAGACCAGTTGCATCCCTCTGCAATGGTGTGAGTTCAACTAACCCTGAATCAAGATATAAGTCCAATACATGCAGCAAGTGAACCAGCTCTTTGAACTGACTAAATTGAATTGACTAATAAATCACTGGAATCCAGCTAATTTGGCTGAGAGATTCCATATTAACACTTTAGTTTCAGAAAAACAGACTAGTATTCACAGTCAGGTTCAAATAAATATTGAAATTTTTAATGTTATTATTTTCTCATATTATTCAAATTTGAACTAAAAAGCAAAAGTGACTTGAAAAGTAATATTAACAGCTTGTGATAACAGAAGGAAGGTAAAGAGTAAATGAGATAGTCTTAGACTAAGATACTAAAAAAATCATTGCTAAGTACAGAATATAGGTTTTGTACATGAAAGTTGGATATAGATGATAGTTGATAAGAAGCTTAAATTTTGTTTTAACAGAAATGATCATATTATCAGATTACATAAAAATATATAATAAATATATATATATATTACATAATATATATATAATTATTTCATGAATAAGACAATACATTTCTTTAAAATTGTTAGACCAGAGTGGAGATCAAAGATGGCGTCATGAGAGGAAAATGCCGATAACTGCCTGGGAAGGGCCTTGTGAACAGAGGGGAATCCACAGGGGAAACCCTGAGAAGCAACTTCAACTAAGAGAACCATACAATGCAGAACAACACCCAAAGGATAGAGAAAAAAAGGGGAGAGCGGGAGAGGGAAAGGGAAGCAGCGGTTCAGGGACAGAGAATCGGAACATGGCCCGGGGCTGGCAAAAACAAAGGGGGGTTGGGGGACTATGGTCAAAGTGGAGCTGGATCAAGGGCAGGCTGGAAGCCGAGACCTAGGGAGCATGGAATTCCCACAAGACTGTGGACAATTTAACATCCGAACTCAAGGGACAGCACACAGTGCCCTAATCAGATCACAGAGCCTAAAGTGGAACAGGGACTGTGGAACAGGGCGGCTGCACTCCCCGGCGGGCGGGGTGAGAGCAGGGCACCAGACCACAACAGCTCAGCACCCCTGATTTACAGAGGAGATTGACTGTGAAGGAGCGCCTTCTGAAGATAGGGCTCTTGGAGTGAGGGCTGGGGCTTGAGTGGGCATAGCTTCATTATACATGCTTAGAGTGAATCCGGCAGTCTCAACAGAGCCGGGAACATAGATCGGCTGCTGCCCAAGCTACAGCCTACGTTCACAGGGCATTCAGCGCCCCGCCCGCTGGGCTGCTGTGGCACCACTGCATGCACGCATCCTGGCTTTCGGCGCCCCGCCCACCGGGTCGCTGCAGCACTGCTACCTGCTCACCGGGGCGCAACTGGGCCTTTGGCACCCTGCCCACCAGGCTGCTGTGGCACTGCTGCCTGCTCGCGAGCGAGCAACTGGGCTTTAGGCATCCCACCCACCGGGCCTCTGCGGCGCTACAGCCTGCGTACGCAACTGGGCTGCCGACAAGGTCGCCACGGTGTCATTGCCTGCACCATTGCCTGCACGCATGACTGCGCGGCCAACTGGGGCCTCTGCCAAACCCCAGCCCATCCACGTGCTGCTCTGTGGGTGTGGCTTACAGATACGATTGAAAGAGGTGCAGCCAGGTGGAGGAAAGACCAGAGCACCTGCACACCACCCGCACTGAAACACCAGTCCCCCTGCTGAAAGAGGTATCTGTTATTGTGTTTCAGGCCCGCCCTAGCTTCTACTCACATGTCCTCCCCCTGGCCACACCTTTACTACCCTGCTATCCAACAGCTAAGACAGCAACCTGAAGTGCCCAGGACACAGAAGCTGTCTGCTTCCCCCAACCCTCTCCCAAAATCACCTTCTCCCACAACTGAGCCCAAAAGAAAAAAATAAAGAGAAGCCCATCTGATAGGCAAACCCCAGAGGGAAAACAGACTCATGCGTAAAGCAAAAAGAACCACATCATGGGGAAGCTGGGATGGCTCAATGGGTTAAGCGCTCACTTTGCAGAGCCTGGGACCGAGGATCGAGTCCTGGCCCTGGCCCGTGCAAAACCATATGCTGAATTGGGAGCTCCCCTAGTTCAGTTCTCTCTCTGTCTCTGTATCTCTCCCTCTCTCTCTCTGTCAAAACAATTAAAAAAATAAATAAATAAAATCCTTTAAAAAAAAAAAGAGAACCACATCAAACACAAAGCACACCACAGAATCCAAAGCCCCTCCAGAAGATCAGGGGCAGTGTTTAGCAAAGGACCTTGCACACTTGGAATCAAATCTAAGTGAAACAGAATTCAGGGCTGCACTAATCAAGACACTCAGAGAGCTCACTCAATGCTGGCAAAGTACCCAGATACAGTTAAATGACCTCAACAAGAAATTTTCTGAGCAAAATGAGTACTTTACCAAAAAAATTGAGAAGCTAGAGCAGAACCAAAAGGAACTCCTCGAAACGAAAGGTGTCATGGGAGAGCTGAAAAAAGAACTGACCAGCATAGGAAACAGGGCTGACCAGCTAGAGGAAAGGATGAATGAAATTGAAGATACAAACGTAGAAATGTCAAAGAGGGAAGAAGAAAGGGAAAGGAAACTCAAGATAAATGAAAGAGCCCTACAAGACCTTTCTGACTCCATCAGAAAGAACAATATTAGAATAATAGGGGTACCAGAAGGAAGCGAGATGAAATCTTCTCAGAGTCTACTAAAACAAATAGTGGATGAAAATTTTCCTAACCTGTGGAAAGAATTACCGCCCCAAATCCAAGAGGAAATCAGAAGCCCTAACTACCTAGACCCTAGCAGATCTTCTCCAAGGCACATTGCTCTGAAGATGACAAAAATTAATGACAAAGAAAAACTTCTCAAGGCTGCCAGGGAAAAACAAAATATAACTTTCAAAGGAAAACCTATCAGGCTGTCACCAGATTTATCAGCAAAAACCCTGCAAGCCAGGAGGGAGTGAAGCCCAATCTTCAAAATATTAAAAGAGAGAAATTTCCAGCCAAGAATTAACTGACCAGTAAAATTAGCCTTCATATATGAAGGAGGAATTAAGGCCTTTACAGATATACAGAAGCTTAGGGAATTCTTCAGCTCAAAACTGGCACTCCAAGAAATACTAAAGGAGGCTACCCGAACTGAATTAAGAAATGAAAATAAATGAAGAAATGTTGGGACAACAAAAAAATAAAAAGGAAAAAAGAAATGGATACAGGATATCCTCATATATCAATCATCACCCTGAAAGGAAATGGACTGAATTCACCAATAAAGAGGCACAGGGTAGCAGACTGGATTAAAAAACAAAATCCAACCATATGCTGCCTAAAAGAGACACACCTCAGCCACAGGGAAAAACATAGACTCAGGGTAAAAGGATGGAAAACAATACTCCAGGCAAATGGCAGTCAGAGAAAAGCTGGAGTGGCCATACTGATTTCTGATGAAATAGACATCAGGATAAAAAAATAATAAGACATAAAGATGGACATTACATCTTGATAAAAGGGACAATACAACAAGAAAACATCATACTCATCAATATATACGCCCCCAATCAGGAAATGCCAAAATTTATAAAGCAACTACTAACAGATCTAAAAGGAGAATTTGACAAAAATACAATTATAGTAGGTGATCTAAACACCCACCTGACAACATTGGACAGATCATCCAAGCAGAAACTAAATAAGGAGATTGCAGCTTTTAATGTCACAGGAGATGACTGTAGGAAATGGACATAATTGACATTTACAGGTCATTCCATCCTACAACAAAGGGTTATACATTTTACTCTAGTGCACATGGAACATTTTCAAGGATAGACCATATCCCGAGACTTAAATCGAACCTCACCAAATTTAAGAGCATCCAAATCATACAAAGTGTATTCTCAGATCACAAAACGTTGAAACTGGAGATCAATTGCAAAAGATCAAGGGCAGAGAGAACCACATATATGTGGAGATTGAACAAGATGCTATTAAAAAGTGACTGGGTCAAAGAGGAAATAAAACAAGAAATTAAAAAATTTGTAGAAATGAATGACAATGAAAACACGACATGCCAGAATTTCTGGGACACAGCAAAAGCAGTATTAAGAGAGAAATTTATATCATTACAGGCCTATCTCAAGAAACAAGAAAAACTACAAGTAAACACCCTCACATCTCATCTTATAGAGCTAGAAAAAGAAGAACAGAGGTCCCCCAAAGCCAGCAGAAGAAAAGAATTAATAAAAATCAAAGCAGAACTTAATGAAATTCAGAGAAGAAAAACAATAGATAAAATTAACACCACAAAGAGCTGTTTTTTTGAAAAACTCAATAAAATGGACAAACTGCTGGCTAGGCTCACCAAAGGACAAAGAGAAAAATCTCATATTTCCAGAATACGGGACGACATGGGAGAGATTACAACTGATGCTGCAGAAATACAAACAATCATAAGAGCTTCTTATGAAAGACTCTATGGCAACAAATTTGACAACCTAGAGGAAATGGACAAATTTTTAGAAACATATAGTTTACCTAACCTGAACCAAGAAGATTTGGATAACCTAAATAGACCAATCAACGGTACAGAACTTGAAACAATTATCCAAAAATTGCCCAAAGGCAAAAGGCCTGGACCAGATGGCTTTTCCAATGAATTCTACCAGTGATTCAAAGAAGAGCTAACGCCCATCCTCCTCAAACTACTCCAGAAAATTCAAGAGGAGGCATTACTACCCAACTCTTTCTATGAAGCTAATATCATCATGACACCAAAACCTGGGAAAGACAATACCAAAAAGTAAAACTATAGGCTAATCTCACTGATAAACACTGATGCAAAAATCTTAAATAAAATTTTAGCTAACAGAATACAACAATGCATTAAAAAGATGATTCACCATGACCAAGGGGGATTCATCCCAGGGGCACAAGGATGGTTAAACATACGAAACTCAATCAATGCAATCCAGCACATAAATCAAACAAAGGATAAAAACCACATGATTATCTCAAGCGATCCAGAAAAAGCATTCGACAAGATACAACACCCATTTATGATAAAAACACTGAATAAATTGGGAATTGAAGGAAGGTACCTCAACTTAATTAAGGCCATATATGACAAACCCTCAGCAAATATTATACTGAGTGGGGAAAAGCTGAAGCCTATTTTCCTAAAATTAGGAACAAGACAGGGATGCTCCCTGTCACCACTGCTGTTCAACATAGTACTAGAAGTTCTTGCCACATCAATCAGACAAGAGAAAGGAATAAAAGGTATTTGAATCGGGAGAGAAGAAGTTAAACTGTCACTCTTTGCAGATGATATGATCCTGTATATAGAAAACTCTAAAGACTCTATCAGAAATCTATTACAAATAATAGACAAATACAGTAGAGTCGCAGGATACAAAATCAATGTCTCAAAATCAACTGCATTTTTGCATGCCACCAATGAAAATTCAGAAAGAGAGATGAGAAGATCCATTCTCTTTGCCATTGCCAACAAAAATATGAAATACCTAGGAATAAATCTAACAAAGAATGTGAAAGACTTATACACTGAAAACTATAAGACACTCTTAAAAGAAATTAAAGAGGATACAAAGAAATGGAAAAACATTCCATGTTCATGGATTGGAAGAATCAACATAGTTAAAATGGCCATACTCCCCAAAGCAATATACAGATTCAATGCCATTCCCATCAAAATCCCAAAATCATTCTTTCAAGAAATAGATTTAAAAAATCATGAAATTTGTATGGAACCACAAAAGACCTCGAATCACAAAAGCTATCCTA
>PVKE010051010.1:0-10773 GCA_004027555.1 Craseonycteris thonglongyai
AAAAAAAAAAAAAGAAAAGGATGATTTGCCAAATTTTAGCCAAGTAAGTTTCCTTTGCGGGGGAAAGTAAAAGAAACTTCCTCAAAAAGTTTTTAAAAATAGTCAATATTAGCTTTTAATAGTTAACTGTATGATTCATTCTTATTTTAATAGCAATTTTACAAATTTTATGTGAATAATACTTTTAGGATATTTTTTCCTTCTGGGTATAATTTCCATCATATTAAATATATCCTATCACAAGAGCTATTAATTTTGTTTTGTTTGTTTTCTTTCAAGATATTTTAGTGCTCCTGTGTTTTGCATGTAACCCTAAAGTTTGATTTTGCCTTTTTTTTAAGGGACTTTGAGCATATTGGCTCAAACACTGCTTTTATATTCATATTAATATTTTATATCATGATTCTGACACTTGGCAGTTCATAGATTTCTCAGTTCTCTGGTGTCTTCTTTCTTTTTTTCTTCCTGGCATTTACTTGCCCTTCAGCACTTATCTAAGCTAGTGTATTTGAGGTTTTTACTACTTTGTCTCTAAACAAATCTTGTCCAACCTATTGCATGCTGTCCACATGCAGCCCATGAGGGCTTTGAGTGAGATCCAACACAAATTCGTGAACTTTCTTAAAACTTCATAAGATTTTTTGTGATTTTTTTTTTTTAAAGCTCATCAGCTATTGTTAGTGTTAGGTTTTTTTTTATGTGTGGCCCAAGACAGTTATATTTCCAATGTGGCCCAAGGAAGCCAAAAGGTAAGACACCTCTGTTGTAAAGCATGAGAATTCCATTTTCATGCACAGTTATTAATTCTAGCTCATTCACTTACACAGACCAAATTTTATGTCTTCTATATGCACATGGAAGTCAGAATACAAGCCCTTGTACCCCACTGGTTTTATCTAGGTCTAAAACACTTCAGGGTAGCTGGTGCATTTTGTTTACAGCTTTATATGTAAATTTTTACTTTATTTTTGGCATTAAATAAATTCATTTTTAGGATGCTGGGATAGCTCAACAGGTTAAGTGCTTGCTTTGCAACCATGAGGTTCAAGGATTGAATCCCTGCTGTGGCCCATGGAAAACCATGTTCTGAACTGTGGTGTTAACTGGTAACTGCTGAGATAGCAGCAAAGGTTTTCACATCCCATGTGGGTGGCCCCCAGTTCAGTTCCCAACTTACATTGCCCCACATCCACCTGTGTGGAATAAAACTATGTCAAAACTAATGTTGTACAACTATGGAGACTATTCTGGGCCCTTCCCCTTTCTCTCTTTCTCTTTCTCTCTCTTACCTTCTCGCAAACAATAAAATAAATTAAAAAATAAGTTTACTTTCTTTATTTTGGTGTATATATTTTGGTGGGCTACACCTGAAAAAGAATTGTCTGGGCCACGCATAAGATATACTAACAGTAGTGATAGATGATGAGCTAAAAAAAATCACACACACAAAAGTCTCATGTTTTAAAAAATTTACTGGGGATGCTGGGATTGCTCAGAGGGTTGAGTCTCGCTTTGTAGCCTCAGGGTGCAAGGATCAAATTTCAGCTCTGGCCTGTGTGGACCCATGTGCTGAACTGTGGCCACAGTTCAGTTCTTGCAGAGGCCCATGTGGGAGGCTTCGGGCCCATGTGGGAGGCTTTCGGCTCATTCCTGCCCTGTAAAGCCTCATGCCCACCTGTGGCATGAAACTATATCAAAAACTAATGACATACCACTATGGAGACTGCTCTGGGCCTTCCCCTTTCTTTCTGTCTCTCTTTCTGTCAAAAACAATAAAAATAAATCTTAAAAAAAAAAGTGAAATTTACAAATTTGTGTTGTGCTGCATTCAATTCTGTCCTGGGCTGCGTGTTACCTATGGGTTGCAGGTTGGGCAAGCTTGATCTATATCATCTTTATTTATGTAGATGTAGATGCAGATGCTGATGCAAATGTAGATATAGATTTAGATAGAGATAGAGATATGCTTCCATTTAAAAAAAATTATTGGCATTGGAAAGAAAATTGAAGTTAATTGTATCTAACATATTTCTTTAGATTCTATATTAATTTCAAAAGTAAAATAATAATATTTTAGTGCTTTGAGGGGGTGCAGGAGCCTAAAAATAATTTTTTTTCTCTCACCTTCTGAATTCTTCTAGCTGAGTTAATAACTAAATTAACAGAACTAATAAGAGAAAATGTCCAAGATTTATTGTGAATGTACATGCCAAAGATGTCATAAGATGTGAGACCTGCAATCCATTGGTCAATTGAGGTTTATATGCCATTGTAGACAAAGAAAAGTTGGGCAGTCATCTGGAATTTCAAAGGAAAATTGGGCAATTCATAGGTAACTTAAAAAGCAGACATGTGGTAAACAAATTCCTGTTGGGCCAAGCAGAAACAATAGGACACCAAAAGAGATAGCCTTTGCTATTCTTTTTACTATCTGCCCCGTATGTACTAATTCACCAGTTCTAAGGTAATTATGCTAATGAGAAAATGCTAAACTTTCTTTGCTGAAACACAATTTTAAATTTGAATTCCTTTAACCTGGGATGGGGAGAATCAACTTGTGAAATATTTCATTAAAAAAATCTAGCTACCTTTAATTAAGAAGAGTGACTAGTCAAGAATATAAAAACAAAACAAAACAAAACAATACAGGGTTAAAAGTATAACTTTAGAAAAAAAGTGGGGTTTTAAAGAAAAGTATTTTCTAAAAGGGGCCTTTTCCCTATCAATACTAATCATACTGCACTAAGACCCACTAAATATCACATTTAAAATGATCTCTCCAAATATCCCATCCACATCCAAATATTCTGAGGTAAAGGAGATAAAGACTTCAACATATGAATTTTGGGGGTACACAATTTAGCACATAATACTGCTCTTTAATTACATAGTACAGAGCATCATAAAGATGGCTGCATGAGAGGAGCTCTTGAAACTTCTCCTGGAAATAACAATTTAAACAACTAAAATCCAACCAGAGAATCCCTAAGTAGTACATACCCTGAGTTGAGAGACCCAAGAAAATATGTAAAGCTGGAGAAATGGAGGTGAGTAAAAGAGAAAGACAGGGAGCAGTGTGGAGATATGCCATAGATTGTGACCTGGAGACCAACTCAGAAGCTGAGCCTAGTCCAGCAGAGGAGAGACTGACTGAGGTGGGAGCATGGGGGAGTGGGTCCAGGAGCAGAATAACTCTGAATGTGTTGGAGGCTTGGAACAAACAGAGGCTGAGGCATAGACAGCCAGAGTTAGGATAAATGGAAAAAGTGGGCACAGCTGATGGTGGTGAGAGGCCCCAGTGGGATTGCGGGGGGAGCAGCTGTGGCATGGTAAGGATGACCAGAGTGCAGTGCAGAAGGCCAGAGCAAGGCACCAGCAGCAGCCAGAGAGTGGTAAAGGTGACCAGAGTGAGAATATGGCAGCCGGCACTTGAGTCGGGGGGCTAGAGTTGGGGGCCCACGGAATGTGAGGCTGGCAACTGGAGCTGGAGGCAGGTGTTCCAGAGGCTGGAGTGCTGACACTGGGAGTGTGTTGGTGGCTGAGGCACAGTGTAGGCCTCAGTGATGTGAGGCCCCAACTGGAGCACAGAGTGGCCTTGTACACAAAGCCTGGATGCTTCCCCTTGATGCATCTCAAGCTCACCACACAGGCCTTGCCCACAGCCTGCTTTCAGTGAGCTGCTGCTGCTAAGCCATCATTATCCTGTGAACCAATGAGACTTGAACTTTTTCCAACAAACCCCGCCCCCACTCCTTCCATTGAAGCCAGCAGAGGGAAGTTGCCATTACCCCATGAAGCAAACAGACCTGTGCCTTTCCAAACAAGCCCTGCCCTCTCCTGTCCCACTGAAGCCAGCAGAGGAATCTACGTAGGTGTGGCAGCTTCTGACAGCAGTGGGATCTCAGAGGCATAGAATACCATCACCCACCATACCTTCCCAAAGAGGAGGCATACAGAGACCAGGACAACTGAGTCAAAGAGTAACCCACCTCCTAGGAAGTCTCCCGCTGTGAGAAAATAAAATAAATAAGAGAAAATATTATAAGACACTAACGTCAGCTAGGAAGTAAAAGAAAGATACATTCACATCTACCAGGAGAAAAGTCCTCAAGTCCAGGAAACAAAATGATCCGATAGTAATGAATACCCCTTTTGAACAAAGAAGCTCAGAAAGAAAGAGATAAATCTCCAGAAATGGAACTTGAAGACATGGAATTATATAAGCTAAATGACAGAGAATTCAAGAGAATTATAAAAATACTCAAAGAGATCAGAGAAAGCTGGCAGAGTATACAGAAAGACCTAAGTGATCTCAGAAAGAAAATGGAATAAATGAAAAAGATTAAAATAGAAATCCTAGAGATAAACAACACAATAAAATAAATGAAAAATGAAATAGCTAGTATAGGAAGCAGAGCTGTCTAGATGGAGGAAAGAATTAGTGAAATAGAAGAAAAAAATTTGAAAATGTCACAGAAGAAAGAAGAGAGAGACCTAAAAGCTAAAAGAAATGAAAGATATCTACAAGAACTATCTGACTCCATTAGAAAAAAATAATATAAGAATAGTAGGTATTCCAGAGGGAACAGAGGGCGAGATGGGCACTGAGAATTAACTCAGACAAATAGTACATGAGAACTTCCCAAAGCTATGGCAAGAACTGGAGCTTCAAATCCAGGAAGGAAACAGAATCCCTAGCTACTTGAATCCTAACAGACACTCTCCAAGGAACATCATACTGAAGATGTCAAAGTCAAAGACAAAGAAAAAATCTTCAAAGCAACCAGAACAAAGAACATCATAATCTATAAAGGAAAGTCCATCAGACTTTCATCAGATTTCTCAACAGAAACTTTACAATTCCAGAAGGGAATGGAACAAAGTATTCAACATATTAAAGGAGAAAAACTACCAGCCAAGAATCCTATACCCAGCAAAGTTATCCTTTAGACATGAAGGAGGAAAAAGACCATTGCAGACATATGAATACTGAAGAAGTTCTCCAGCACAAGGCCCGCATTTAAAGAAATACTGAAGGAGACGATTGGACCTGAAACAAAAAGGAAAAGGAAAAGGAATAAATTAGAACAACAAAAATATAAAAAGGGGAGGAAGTAAAGACTTAAGTTTCCAAAGTGAATGGAAATAAGGTACATCCTTAAGAAACGGAACCACTGCATATATGAAATTTTCTTTTATATAAAGTTCATGATAACCACTGAAAAAGAACTTACAAATGGGACACATAACAATAAAAGAAGAGAAAACAAACAAACAAACAAACAGGAAACAGTCATAAACACCATCAAACTAAAATACTCAATGGGAAGAAAAAAACAAAAAAGCAATAAAAAAAAAAGAGCTACCAGATAACAAAACATAAAATGGTTATAGGAAATCCTCATATATCAATCATCACCCTAAATATAAATGGACTGAACTCACCAATAAAAAGACACAAAGTTGCAAACTGGATTAAAGAACAAAAACCAACCTTATGCTGTCTACAAGAGACTCACTTCAGCCACAAGGACAAACACAGACTCAAGGTAAAAGGGTAGAAAAAAATACTCCAAGCAAATGGCACTCAGAAAAAAGCAAGTCTAGCCATACTTATATTTGACAAAGCAGACTTCAGGATCAAAAAGATAATAAGAGACAAAAATGAACATTTTATAATGACACAGGGGAAAATACAACAAGAAGATATTACACTTATTAACATATATGCCCCCAACCAATCAGCACCAAAATTTACAAGACAACTACTAACATACCTAAAAGAAGAAATTGACAAAAACACACTTATTATAGGGGCATTAAACACCTCATTGACAGCCATGGACAGATAGTCTAAATAAAAAATAAACAAAGAAATATCATCTTTAAATGATATACTATAGCAACTGGACATAATTTACATTAACAGGACACTTTATACTAAAACATAGAACTATATATTTTTTTCTGGTGCACATGGAATGTTTTCAAGGATAGACCACATGATGGGACACAAAGCTAGCCTCAGCAAATTTAAGAAGATCAAAATCATACCAAGTGTATTCTCAGATCACAAAGATTTGAACTTGGAGATCACCTACAAAAGGAAAGCAGGGTAAACCACATATACCTGGAGATTAAACAACATGTTATTAAAAAATGACTGGATCAAAAAAGAAATAAAGAGATTAAAAAATACATAGAAATAAATGACAATGAAAACACAACATACCAAAATTACTGGGATGCAGCAAAGGCTGGGAAGAGGAAAATTTATATCATTATAGGCTTTTCTCAAGAAACAAGAAAAATCACAAGTAAACAACCTAATATCACATCTTCAAGAACTATGGGGAAGCCGGGATGGCTCAGTGGGTTAAGCGCTCTGTTTGCAGCCCTGGGGACCGAGGATCGAATCCCGACCCTGGCCCGTGTGGACCCATATGCTGAACTGGGGAGTGCCCCCAGTTCGGTTCTCACTGGGATGAGACCCCAGCCCAGTTCCTTCCCAGTGCAGCCCCGCGCCCACCTGTGGAATAAAACTATGTGGAAAAACTGATGATGTGCAACTATGGAGACTGTTCTGGGCCCTCCCTCCTTCTCTCTGTCTCTGTATCTCTCTCTCTCTTGCTCTCTCTCTGTGTCATAAACAATAAATATAAATCTTAAAAAAAAGAACTAAAAAAAGAACAAAAAACATTCAAAGCCAGCAGAAGGAAGGAAATTATAAAAATTAACACAGAACTAAATGAAATAAAGAATAAAAAAATTAAAAAATTAATACAACAAAGACGTGGTTCTTTGAAAAAAGTAATAAAATTGATAAACCCCCGGGTAAACTCACCAAGGGAAAAAGAGAAAACACACAAATAATCCAATAGAAATGAAAGAGGGGAAATTACATCTGATACCACAGAAATACAAAGGATAATACAAAAATACTATGAAGAAGTATATATCACCAAATTTTGCAACCTAGAAAAAATGGACAAGTTTTTAGAAACATATGGTCTACCTAGAATGAATCAAGAAAAACTGGATAACCTAAACAAACCAATCAACAGTAAGGAAATTGAAACAATCATCCAAAACCTTCCCAAAAACAAGAGTCAGGACCAAATGATCTCTCTAATGAGTTTTACCAGGCATTCAAAGAGGAACTAACACCTATCCTCCTCAAAATTTCCAAAAAATTGAAGAAGAGGCAATACTTCCCAACTCATTCTATGAGGCCAACTTTACCTTAACACGAAAGCCCGGCAAGGACATCACAAAAAAAGAACAGTATAGACCAATATCTCTAATGAACACCTATGCAAAAGTCCTAAACAAAATACTAGCAAATAAAATACAACAATGCATTAAAAAGATTATACAACATGATCAAGTGGGATTCATCCCAGGGGCACAAGGATGGTTCAACGCAAGCAAATCAATCAATGTGATACACTACGTAAACAAAATTAAAGATAAAAACCATATGATTATATAAATTGATGCAGAAAAAGCATTCGACAAGGTACAACATCCATTTATGATCAAAACACTTAATAAAATGGGCATAGAGAAAATAATTTTAACATAATAAATACCATATATGACAAAGTCTCAGTGAATGTCATACTGAACAGGGAAAAACTGAAACCTTTTCTTCTAAAATCAGGAACGAGATGGGGATGTCTCCTATCCCCACTGCTATTTAACATAGTGCTGGAAGTTTTAGTCAGAGCCATTAGGCAGTAAAAAGAAATAAAGGGCATCCAAATTGGTAATGAAGAATTTAAACTGTCACTGCTTGTAGATGATATGATCCTTTATATAGAAAACCCCAAAGACTCCACCAGAAAACTGTTAGAAATAATAAATGAATACAGTAAATTTGCAGGATACAAAATCAATGTATAAAAATCCACAGCTTTTTTATATACAAACAGCAGAGCTTCAGAAAAAAAAATGAGAAAAATGACACCATTTGCAATAAAAACAAAAATTAAATACTTAGGAATAAACTTAACAAAGAACATGAAGGACTTATACACAGAAAACTATGACACTATTAAAAGATATTAAAGAAGGGGAAGCCGGGATGGCTCAGTGGGTTAAGCACTCACTTTGCAGCTCCGGGGACCCGGGATCAAATCCCAGCCCCGGCCCGTGCGGACCCATGTGCTGAACTGGGGAGTGCCCCCAGTTCAGTTCTCTCTCTGTCTCTGTCTCTGTCTCTGTCTCGCTCCCTCTCTGTCAAAAACAATATATATAAAAAAGAAAAGAAATTGAAGAAGATACAAAGAAATGGATGGATATTCCATGTTTATGGATTGGAAGAATCAGCATAGTTAAAATGACCATATTACCCCAAGTAATACACAAATTTAATGCAATGCCATTCAAAATCGTACAAACAATTTTTCAAGAAATTGATAAAAGAATTATAAGATTCATATGGAACCACAAAAGGCTCCGAATTGCCAAAGCAATCCTCTGAAAAAATAAAATAAAATAAGGCTGGAGGCATCACACTCCCTGACTTCAGTCTTATACTACAAAGCGTTAATAATCAAAACAGCTTGGTATTGGCAGAGAAACAGAGATACAGACTGATGGAAGAGCATAAAAGCCCCAGAAATAAACCCACAAATATATAGACAGATAATCTTTGATAAGGAGCAAATAATACACAATGGGGAAAAGAAATCCTCTTCAGTAAGTGGTGCTGGGAATATTGGAAAAGCACATGCAAAAGAATGAATCTGGACTGTGAACAGTCACCATATACCAAAATTAACTCAAAGTGGATTAAGGGCCTCCACATGAGACCCAAAACTATAAAGTGGATAGAAGAAGGCATTGGCACTAAACTTATAGACCTTGGGCTCAGGGAGCACTTTATGAACTCGACCGCAAAGGCAAGGGAAGTAGAAGCTAAAATAAATGAATGGGACTATATCAAACCAAAAAGCTTCTATACCACAAAGGACACTGTCAATATAGTAAAAAGAAAACCAACCAAATGGGAGAAAATATTTGCAAAGAATGCCTCTGATAAGGGGCTAATATCTAAAATATATAAAGAACTTATACAACTAAACAACAACAAAAAAAAACAAATGATCCAATTAAAAAATGGGCAGAATATCTAAAGAGGCACTTCTCTCCTGAAGACATTCAAACAGCCAACAGATACATGAAAAAATGCAGGGAAGCTGGGATGGCTCAGTGGGTTAAGTGCTCACTTTGCAGCGCCGGGGACCGAGGATCGAATCCCGGCCCTGGCCCATGTGGACCCATGTGCTGGACTGGGGAGTTCTCCCAGTTCAGTTCTCTCTCTGTCTCTGTATCTCTCTCTCTCTCTCTCTCTCCTCTCTTGCTCATTCTCAAAACAATTTTAAAAAATGCTCAACATCACTAGCAATTAGGAAAATGAAAATTAAAACCACAATGTTGTGATATCACCTCATACCTGATAGAATGGCTGTAATCAACAAGACAAGGATTAACAAGTGCTGGAGAGGCTGTGAACACAAAGGAACACTCATATGCTGCTGGTGGGAATGTAAATTGGTGCAACCACTGTGGAAGGCAGTGTGGAGATTCCTCAAAAATCTAGGAATGAGATTGCCATATGACCCAGCAATCCCTCTCCTGGGTATCTACCTTAATCTGCAAAGATGTATGTACCCCAATGTTCATTGCAGCACTGTTCACGGTGGCCAAGTTGTGGAATCAACCAAAGTGTCCTCTGATAGATAACTGGATAAAGATGGTGTGGTACATTTATACAATGGAATACTACTCAGCAATAAGAAAAGATGAAAAACAGCAGTTTGTGACAATGCACCTTGAAAACATCTTATTAAGCGAAATAAGTCAGAATGAAAGAATCAAAGAACATATGACCTCACTTATAAGTGGAATGTAAAACTGAAAGTAACAAAAAAAACGACTCATGGACATAGTCAATAATTTAGTGGTTACCTGAGGGTAAGTGGTGAGGTGAATGGGAAAGATGGGTGGAAGGGAGTAAGGAGGGAGAATCAAACACACGGTTATAGAAAGAGAGCTGATTCTGGGTGATGAGCACATAATGCAATGTATAGACAATGCAATGTAGCATTGTGCCCCTGGAAACAATGTAATTGATATCAATTAATATCACCCCAATAAATTTAAGAAAAAAAATTACATAGTAGTTCTGTTATGCTCTCCTGCTCCATCTCTCATTACATTTTATTACTTTTTTATATACATTGATTTATTTATTTACCATTACTCCCACCAGAATATAAAGTTTGTGAGAGTACCTAGCTTTTCCTGTTTCAGTCACTACTATTTCCATAGGCCTAAAATTGTGCTTTGGAAACAGTATGTCCTCAGTAATCATATGTCAAATGATAAATACACAAATTATAGATGTATAAAGATATACATTACAGTGTTGTTATGAGTTAACACTATGTTGTCCACTTGAATTTTCCAATTTTGTTTGGAAATTAGTTCAAAGTATGCTGCTAAATTATAACTAGCTTTACTTTTATAATATATTTTTATTTATTTATTTATTTATTTAGAGAGAGAGAGATACAGAGACAGAGACAGAGAGAGAACTGAACTGGGGGAGCTCCCAGTTTAGCATATGGTTCTGCACAGGCTGGGGCCGGGATTCAATCCTCAGTCCCCGGCGCTGCAAAGTGAGCGCTCAACCCACTGAGCCATCCCGGCTTCCCCAAGCTTTACTTTTGTACAGTACCCATATATTTAAAATAAATTTAATTA
>PVKE010051011.1:0-10770 GCA_004027555.1 Craseonycteris thonglongyai
CCCCTAGCCTGTGAGGACCCATATGCTAAACTGGGGTGTGTCCCCAGTTCGGTTCTTGCCAGGGCCTGTGCAGGCGGCCTCTAGTCGAGTTCCTGCCCTGCGTAGCCCCGCGCCCACCTGTGGAGTGAAACTATATGGAAAACTAATGCTGTCAACTATGGAGACTGCTCTGGGCCCTCCCCCTTCTCTCTGTCTCTGTCTGTCTTTCTCTCTGTCCAAAAAAAACCAAAAAACATAAAAATAAATCTTTAAAAAATAAAAAAAGAGCAATCATTTGAGTCCACCCTTGAACTTGATTCTCAAGACACCATCCTTTTCAAGCCATTTCCTGCTCCAGATGGGAGGAGAGGACTTTTATTAGCTCTAAGTCTATGCCAAGAGGTGCTTTGCAGTGTGGAGGTGAGCATTACACGTGGAGCTTCGAATCTATCGGTCATGTCACACCAGGTGTAGGCTGAATCATGTCACTCAGATGGGTCCAGAAAGGGATGACAAGTAAAATGATAACAAATGAGTACATTTATCAAATTATAGGAAGCTATTTCATGTGCTGAAGTTCACATCTACGCTAAGGTGACCAGACGTCCCGCTTTTAGCGGGACAGTCCCAATTTTTAACAATTTGTCCTGCGTCCCGCGGCATTTTAAAAAAGTCTCGATTTTTGGAAAGAATGCACGACAAGCTAGGGAACGGCAGGAGATAGACCAAATTTTTAATCAAGAACTCCTTCTGCCCCCGGTCAATGGTGTCCCGCTTTACCAATGTTAAAATCTGGTCACCTCAAGATTCTACGCCCATGTCTTCTAGCCGGCTTTTCTTATCTTCTGGCCAACTTGTTAGCCAGGATTAAATCAATATTTAATGCTGTATGTCTTTTACTGGCATTTCTTCTCTGTGTGTGTGTTTTTTTTTAAGATTTATGTTTTATTGTTTGAGAGAAGGAGAGAGAGAGAAGGCAGGAGGGTCCAGAGCAGTCTCCATAGTTGTGACATGGTTTCATTCCACACAGGTGGATGTGGGCCTCATAGGGCAGGAACCCAACTGCGGGCCTCCCACACGGGAGGCGAGAACCTTCTCCACCATCCTGGTGGTTCCAGTTGTGCCACAGTTTAGCATATGGGTTTGCATGGGTTGGGGCCAGGATTTGATCCCTGGACCTCACAGTTGCAAGACAAGCGCTCAACCGGCTGAGCTATCCCAGCATCCTGTCTTCTGTTTTTAAACTCCTCTTTGTATCTCTCCTTCCCTGGGAGAATGCACCAGGATTCCAGAGCAGAGGTCTGGCTGATCTGCAGTGGTTTTAGTCGAGTCTCCTTGCACACTTTATCTCAAAGCTCCCTTCTCTTCACCCCAGACCTCTTGGAGGCAACAGTAAGTTTTCTCCAAAGATATTCGTGTAGTTTTGTGAGAAGATGAGGAAGGAGGAGAAAGAAGTAAGAAGAAGCCTGGAGTGAGATGTGTGGGCAGGATCAGGGAGGAGGGAAATACAGAACGAGGGGTAGAGCGGCCACAGTGAGGGGAAGAGACACGAAACACGTAGGTCAGTCACAGACCCTGTGTCTCTCCATGGTTTAATGACTCAGACAAGCTGAAAACAGGTCTGTGGGAAGTCATAACTCTCACCAAACCCTTGACAGC
Source organism: Craseonycteris thonglongyai (assembly GCA_004027555.1). NCBI lineage: Eukaryota > Metazoa > Chordata > Mammalia > Chiroptera > Craseonycteridae > Craseonycteris > Craseonycteris thonglongyai. The sequence goes on from PVKE010051011.1 coordinate 1,639, forward strand.
CACTATTCTTCACAGAGGCTGTGAACAATTGCCTGCCTGCCAGGGTCTGACTGAAATAATAGCTGTACCTACAGGATCATTTGGAAGACAGATGGTGGAGGCAATCCCCATTCATCTGCCAGCAGCCATTGCATGATTCTCACTGTGTGTCAGGCCCAGGGTGAGGAGGCAGAAGGCAGCCTTTTGAATTATCCAAGCTGGTTAGGGAGTTGTTGTTTTAAAGGCCATTCCCCATCCCACCCCTTTCCTGCTCCACCCGCTCAGCCCCACCGTGCCAACCCTACTCCCAGGTGCTTTGCAAAATGCCTTTGGTACCCTTAGAAAGAGCCAGGCTCTACCACCTAAAAGCCTTGACGTTTGCCAGGTGCGGGTTACTTTTTCCTCTTTATATCCTCTTTCCCAAGGAAAGATTGATTGCAGGTTCAAATGGGTCCCAACCTTTCCTACTATTTACTTCCATGATGTGGCCCATTGGTATTCCATATTTCAAAGTCTGGACGGTTTTTCCTATACTGAGTTTTCCTTTTCTGCTTAAGGGACCAGACACCTATATTGTCATTTTTATAGCATGCATTAAGCCAAAGACTTCCTCACAAGGCAGTGTTTGTGGATTTAAAGAACTTTCAAGAGCTCCATATTCTTTCAGTTCATTGGAGATCCTCGGTTGTCATTCAAAAGCAATTTTTGAGAACTTACCATGTGGATGTGAGCAGGAAGGAGTGAGGGTGAGGAGAAAGGGGCAGCCCTACAAGTGTGGGCAGCTTATCAAGCACTGACCCACTCGGTGACACAAGGCCTCGTACTCCCTTCAATACTCCACAGTCACCATCATGAAATTCCTCATCATTTTTAAACAAGAGCCCTGCCTTTTCACACTGCACTGGGCCCCACTAGTCAGTAGCTGATTCTGTACAACTGTTAGAAAAAGGGGAGCATTCACAAGGGCCCAGGAGAGAGTACCTCCTGAGCCAAAGTTGAGAGGACAGAAACTCCAGACATAACAGCCATTAGCCAATGGAGGAGAGGTTAAGATCGATACATGCGAGAAGGGAAACATAGCGAATATTATTAGTGTCTATTTGAGCACCACTTCAGACATGGGCCTACTCTCAAGGGCTAGTAAAATCAGGTTTATGAGCCTGAAGACTGAAGGTAGACCCCGGATCACTGTAAACTCACCAAGGTGGCAGGACCCCCTATGATTCCCTCAGGAAACAATGGGCTGGCGTAGATCCCTTCACTATATTACTAATTTTACTACATACCTATTCTACTGCAACTTCAGCACATGCATTAGAAGAATTTGTGAGAAATGTGACTGGAATATAAGGGAAGGCTTTGAATGCCAGGTTGAGGAGAATGGAGAAGCTCTTGAATCTTGGGGAGAATAGTGATGGCTGGAGCTCTGGCGGCCCCCCCAAAAAGGAAATATTTTTTCTAGACCCATTGGGCTGTTTGTTCAAAAGGCTTGTTAATAACGAATAACTCCCCACCACCTTTCCCTTTGTGGCACATCTCCCTCCCCCATTTTCCTTTCTCACACCGCTTCTCCCACCCCACAAACACACAGCAGAAAACGTCCAGTTGTCTCCAGTGTGGGCCCTCTGCTGCCTTGACCTCCCTCAGACTCAAATCTTTGACCACATTTCAGTCCATTGCCCTGTTGTGTCTGAATTCACACCCCTGACCTCTCCCATATTGTTTAGATGAGCAATCCCACCTATGACCCTGTCTGTTGTAGGCAGAAGTCTGAGAATAACCCAGTGATCCTCAGCCTTGTAAAATCTCCCACCATGAGTATGGAGGGAACCTGTGAATATGATGAGAAACTATGCCTGTGATTATGTCTATTATATGGAAAAAGGGATCCTGCGAATATAATTAAGATTACTAACCAGAAAAGGCAGGCCTAATCTAATCACATGAGTCCTTTAGAGCAGGGATCTCCAAACCCCAGGCCAGAGACAGCTATCAGTGGGTCGGTAACCTGTTAAGAACCAGGCTGCTGGCAGGAGGTGAATAGCAGGCAAACTATTGAAGCTTCATCCATATTTATAGCTACTCCCCACCTCTCACATTACCACCTGAGCTCTACTTCCTGCCAGATCAGTGGGGGCATTAGATTCTATAGGAGCACGAATCCTATTGTGAACTGTGCATGGGAGGGATCTAGGTTGCATGCTCCTTATGAGCTTCAAATGCCTGCTGATCTGAGGTGGAGCTGAGGTGGTGATGCTAGTGCTGGGGAGTGGCTGCAAATACAGATTAACATTAGCAGAGAGGTTTGACTGCACAGAGACCATAATACATCAACTGCTTACAGATTCCTATCAAAACCCTATCAGTGAGTGATTCTGCATTATGGTAAGTTATATAATTGTTTCATTATATATTTCAATGTAATAATAATAATAGAGAGTAAAATGCACAACAAATGTAATGCTCTTGAATCATCCTGAAACCCGCTCCTCCCTACCTCCTGGTCCATGGAAAATTTGTCTTCTGAGAAACCAGTCCCTGTTGCCAAAAAGATTGGAGACTGCTGCTTTAGAGCAGAATTTCTCCAGCTGATGACAGAAGGGCAAGTCAGACAGCTTGAATCAAGAGAAGGACCTGATGCCTTCATACTCCTTTGAAGATGGAGGGGCCACATGAGAAAGAATCTAGGTGGCCTCTGGGACCAGAGAGTGAGCCTCAGCTGACAGCCAGCAAGGGACTGGAGACCTCAGGCCGACAGCTACAAGGCACCGCATCCTGCAACAACCTCAGCGACTTAAAAGATGCTTTCCCAGAGCCTGCAGGCCAATATCTTAATTGTGTTGTTATTAATACTATTAATATGTCCCCTGCTAGTCCTCAAAGGGCAAATGCTTTCACTGTACAACCGTTTCTTAGGCTTGTAGGAAAGAGACCCTTCTTTTCCTTTCTTTCAAAACTCCCATTTTGCAAGTGCACACAGCCTCTATTGACTGAGAAGGCAGCAAATATTGCAGGGGCTGCAGGTGGTAGTTTCTGTGTTGGGTGTGAGAAGAACATTGTCCTTTGCTATTGCTAGCTCCACCCTAACCATCTCCACTTGATTACTTTGAAACAACTCAATCTTAGAGCCTATGTATTGTGCAAAAAGCACTCAACTTATTATTATAAGGACTTAACAGATATGATCTCTATCTTCAAAGAATTAGCAATTTAAAACCAAAGATGGAACAAACATACAAAGAAAAGGATTATGAAATACATGCAAAATGAATATGTAAGGTTATTAAATACTGCCTTGGGATCAGGATATGATCTTAGCCAATGGAGAGTCCAGCGTCATTAAAAATGGAATTACTTATTAAAGATTTTAGCAGGACATTTGCTCCATTCTGTTATCTTTGACACTCTTCTTGCCTTAATCCTCTTAGAAGTGTAATGCATCACTGAGGTTGTGCTGAGATGCTGCTCTGCTCACTTTTAATGTGTGCTAAATGATTGGAAATGGGAAGCAGATGGACAGTTGGCCCAGAGCTTAAATTCCGTCTCCTTAATTAGATGGTGTTGATTAAGGCTTCCATGGGGTCCTTCTCCTCACTGCCAAGTAAAAGAGCTCTTCAGTGGGGCTCCTCAGAGCATCCGAGAGCTAATGGTATATTCAGTTTCTACTTTGCTCTTATTCGTGGGTACTGAACAAACAGGAACCAAATTGTCTTTTTTCTCTAGCAGTTTCGTTACTGGACTTTCCTTTCTGGCAGAAGTTGAAAGAGAATGAAGGGAATTCTGGATAGCCCCTGGCTGAACTCTGTTTTCTATCTTGAATTAGAACTTACTTGGGGAAGATGGCAGGGGCAGGGGGCGGGGGAGGGGGGAGGGGGGAGGGCCTCTGGACAGAGAGCTTTAGAGCAAGTGTGTCCAACCTGCAACCAGCGGCCACATGCGACCCGACACAAATTCGTAAACTTTCTTAAAATATTATGAGATTGTTTTTCTATTTCTTTTTTCAGCTCATCAGTTATCATTAGTGTTAGTGTATTTTATGTGCAGCCCAAAGCAATTCTTCTTCCAATGTGGCCCAGGGAAGCCAACATTGGACACTCCTTTAGGGGAAAGTGCTGGGTACTGACCTCAGCCTGTGGCTTCTCACACAGAGAAACAGAGCATGAGTTTTCTGTTTGTTTGTTTGTTTGTTTGTTTTGTTTTGTTTTTAAATTTTTTAAGATTTATCTTATTGTTTTGGATAGAAAGAAATAGAGACAGAGAGAAAAGGGGGAAGGCCCAGGGTAGTCTCCGTAGTTGTATGTCATCAGTTGTTTGTTTGTTTGTTTGTTTGTTTGTTTTCCAACATAGTTTCATTCCACACAGGTGGGCGTGGAGCCGGGCACCAGGCCAGGGGCCTCCCACATGAGAGGCACCACCTGCTCAAGCTGGGGGCCAAACTGGGGGCCTCCTACATGGAAGCTCAGCCGAACCAGAACCGCGAGGAGCTCCCTGACATGGGAAGCATGCCACAGATCCGCGCATAGGTCCACATGGGCTGGGCCAGGACCAGGACCAGGACTCCAGCTTCAGATCTTGGGACTGCAAAGCAAGCGCTCAACCCACTGAGCCATCAGGGCTTCCCCAGAGAGTGAGTTTGGAGATTGACAGATCTGAGTTTGAATCTTGGCTCAGCTGGTTATTAGCTATAAACTGAGGTGTGCTGGTAACTTTTTAACAACACAATTTTAAAATACACAAATAAGGCCTTAATTTGTCACATGTGCCAATTTTTGTGGTGAAAACACTCCCACCATGGCTGATAGTAAGCTACCAATGTGACCTCACTGAATGCAAGGCTGGGGAGGTGTTTGCACTGTTGGCTCTCATAGCGCCTATAAGCCAACCGCACCACACCCCTGGCTGTGAGCATTAGTTTCATCATTTGTGTGAAAGGAATAAGGGACTTTGTAGGGTCGTTATAAAGATTAAGGTAATAACTGCAAAGTGGTCCCAAAAGAGCCAGACCCACACTAGGAGCGCAATAAATTGTCACTATGTATCATTATTTTAAACGGGGCATTAGGAAGTGACTTCATGTGGCTGAATACACTAAGAAGTCAAAGCTTCAAGCCTTGAAAATTTAGTAACTGAATTCTTTACACAGGTATCCAGGGAATTGATTCACACTAAGCAAATGCTCCAAAGGCAAGTCTATAAATCACAATGCCAATTTACTACTTTGATTTAGTGTCTATACAGAATAATAATTTGCCAAACCTAAATTGGATCTCATGGTCTAATAAAGGATTTCTTTTTGTGGTTTAGGGATTTGTTTATATGCAAAGTGCTGCAAAAGCATGTGTTAATTATATTTAAATATGCTTAATTAATCATCTGGATTAAAAAAATTAAACTGGGGCTAGCCCAGAAAACTGTTGGCCTGTGCTGACATTAGTAAATTCCCTGGCCTGAGAACCAAGACTAATGTTCAGCACTGGTCTCCCTGCCGGCCTCTAGTGCTCATGTCAACCCTGTAGACATTGTTAAGTGGAAAGCATATTTAACCACACCTGAGGGAGTCCTGCGTGGAGTTTTCCCCCACCACAACAATAATCATAGATTTTAAATTCCTTAGGTAAGAGAGGAAGGCTGGAGATTACCAGTTCCATTTTATTGTGATGCAACTTCACACACCAAGAGGTAAGAGCCCATAGACAATTACTAGAAGAGCTGAGATAGAATTCAGATCTCTGAAGCATACTTTACTGCTCTTGCTTCTACCCCTGGGATGATCAGTTGGGCAACACAAAAGGCACACAGTCCAGGGCAGGAGAAAATAACTTGCACAGATAACTATTGAGAAGGGGAGAAGGAGAGGGAGAGAGAGAAAGAGAGAGAGGGCAAGAGAGAAAGAGAATTTCTGTGATGGAGGTGATGGAACCATATACAGGGTGCTATAGGAACACTAACACAGGACAACTAAACTAGTCTGGAATGGGAGATGGGGTGTGGGTATGATTAGGGGAGGTTCTAGATTTGGGGTCCTCTGAGATGACTTATTAAATAAGAATTACCTCAGAAAAGAGGAATATTGCAGGTTGGGTGCCCCAGAGAGGAGATTTAAGATGAGGATTAGGTCATGAACCCCATTTATTGGAGAATGCCCTCAGGAAGGAAGGGCACAGAATTGGGGGCAGGAAGTTGAGCAGTGACATAATCCAAACAAAGGCCTCAGCCAGTCCCCGAAGAACTCGAAACTGAGTGGTCCCTTCAGAGTTTTTCCAATAGGAGTGAAGAAGCCAGGTCATTATGCCATCCTGTGGATCAATCACTGGATGCAGGCTGTCCCTAGAAAGAAGTGTGACTTAGGATGAGTAATTATCTTCAAAAGACAGTTGTTTCCCAGGTGCTAGGGAAGTAAGTCCTTCATTCTACCACCAGAGGAAAAGCGTTTCCTACACTGAGCAGCACACTGAAGAAAGAAACAGTAAAGCACGTGGGTGTCATGTAGGTGGCTCAGTGTCTGTCATGGAAAGAGTTCCGAGGGAAGCAGATTCTTAGAGAGACAGATTTGCATACAGGTGATTGATTAGGGAGTGGTCTCAAGAATAAGATCTTTAAGGGGGTGCAGAACTGAATAAAGGGAGAAGTTGAATTGCAGTACAGTTGCAGCAGGGAGTTTAGCCAGTTCCACAAGGATGGCCCTTCAGAGATGCCCTGAATCAAGGAATATGAGATGGGCCTTATACCCCTGCAGTCACTGGATGTGGGCTGAGCCCAAGGAAGAGTGCACGACGTTTTACAGGACAGATCCCGTCAGTGAAGGGCACATCCTCGGAAAGACTCAGCTGTGAGCCATCGACAATCAACGCTCTTGACAGCTGGGGGAGTACCGGGTTCCTAAAGGGCTTTAAATATTCCGTATCAGGTCATGTGAACAGATTCTGGTTCTTTTTCACTGTGATGGAAAAGAACACATTTGCCAAACTGATGGTCACATAACATGTACTTAAAGATGTGTTAACCTACTATTTAGACAGCAAAGATATCACATCTAGCATAGTAGCAATAAGTAGGGTTACCACTGGGTTGAATTTGCAGCACACAACTGTCATCTGTCAAAATATGTCTGAATTTTGTCAGGACCAGACTGGAGAATTAAATGGAACCATTATCCCTGTTTCCATTAATTCTTTAAAAATGTACTAATTTCTGCCATTCACCTTGAGAAATAATATCTTTTATTTTATATTATATTTTGTCTGAGGGAGTGCTTAGTTTCAAGGAACAAATATGAAGGCTGTTCCAACTACCACATACGAGTATGTACCTCTGATCATTTTTGGAGAGTTGCAAAATGACTACTGGATGTGTTCATGGACCTAGTAGACTCGCCGAGAGCTGGGCCTGGGCTGAGATTCTATTTATTACCCAGCCCCTGGCCCCCACTTTAGAAGAGGGTCCATTGTAACACTTTGAATCCCTGAGTATCAATTTCAACATAGACTCTATGTACAACATTCCCATTACAAAATGACCACGTCTTCCCATGTTCCTAGTACCCAAGTAAACATCCACTGGGAACCTAACCATTTCTTCTCTTAGGAGGTTCTGGGTCTGAAAATGACTCAGGTATGGAAATATGGCAAAATATCTTAATTGAAACAGCTGCCTTTAGCCTCTTGATCATTTGTTCTTAATTATTCTGATCATATAGACTGAGCAATATCTTTGTCTTCTGTTCATCAATTTTGTTCCATTAATCATTTCTTTTTTTAATTTTAAGTATTTTTCCATCTTTATCGAGATATAATTGTCATATAACAATATGTAAGTTTAAGGCGTACAATGTGATGATTTGATATATGTATATATTATGAAGTAATTACCACAATAAGGTTAGTTAACACCTCCATCAACTCACATAATTACCCTTTTGTGTGTGTTATGTACATTTAAGATCTACTCTCTTAGCAACTTCCAAATATATAAAAGAGTATCGTTAACTATAGTCACCATGCTGAACATTAGATCCTCAGAACTTACTCATCTTATAACTGGAAATTTGTACCTATTAACCAACATTTCCCCATTTCCAAGGGGGCCACTGGCTTTTATACTTCACCTTAAACCGGTGATTAATTACCCTCAATTTTTTATATATTTCTTCAATGCATTGATAGCTCCAAGCAACAGCCATCTGATTCCATGGTTCTTATAATTACTTCTTTCCTAACCTCTCAAATGCCTGAGATATTGTACCCTCCAGTGCATTCTCTCCCATTATTACATTATCCAGTTCACTACTGGTGTAAATTTTAACAGTTGCCCCACTATTTCATGCCAGAGGCTCAGTACCCTATCTGCCACTAGTGATGGGGCCTTCAATGCCAATTGGCCAGTAAATGATTCATCTCCAATATCTCCTTATAGAGTCTGCCTCCTTAGATCACTTACGGCACCAATTTTTATAAGTAGAATCACCAGAAATCTAACTCTGAGATGAAAATTTACATACAGGAGACTTACTGGAACGTGAACTCAGGAACAGCACCTGTCCCCAAGTAAGGGCAGGAAGATTGGGGGTTAATTCCATCGGAGCTCTGAAACTTGGGAGGGCCACTCTAAGACAGATGAGAGAAATTTTTAGATGAAAAAAAATAAAAGGATATTGTGATTGATTACTTATGAAAAGTGAAGGAGAGGAAAGAATCAAAGTTATGTACTAGAGATCTAGACTGGATGGATGAAGACTAAAAAAAAAAAATAGAAAATTTTGAAATGAGAACAAGCTTAGGAAAGAAGAAAATGGTGCATTTTCAGACATCTTGAATTTGAGTTGAAAATGCCTATAGGACAATTGGGTTTATAACAATGAAGTTGAGGGAAGCAATCTAACCTAGAGATGGGAGTTGACACGATGAGAGCAGATGAGGTCACCTGGGGACAGTGAGTAAGGTGAGAAAATGAGAGGCCAAGAATGAGAGCAGCAATATTTAAGGCTCAGCAAAGGAAGAGTTATCTTGTTAAAAGAGACGGAGAAATGATCTTAGGTATCAAGAGAAAGGGTTTGAGAAAGCCAAAAGAAGAGTTGAAATGGGGTTCACAAAGAAAAATGTAGCTTTTTTTTCTATTTGGTAAAATTTAGGGTCATGGTGGCCTTAAAAAACAGTT
>PVKE010051012.1:0-10771 GCA_004027555.1 Craseonycteris thonglongyai
CGGTCCTCATGGCCTCAAAGCGAGCGCTCAACCCGCTGAGCCGTCCCGGCTTTCCCCTTTTTTTTTTAAATATATATATATTTTTTATTTTTGACAGAGAGAGAGAGAGAGAGAGAGAGAGAGAGAGAGAGAGAGAGAGAGAGAGAGAGAGAGAGAGAGAGAGAGAGAGAGAGAGAGAGAGAGAGAGAGAGAGAGAGAGAGAGAGAGAGAGAGAGAGAGAGAGAGAGAGAGAGAGAGAGAGAGAGAGAGAGAGAGATACAGAGACAAAGACAGAGAGAGAACTGAACTGGGGGAGCTCCCAGTTCAGCATATGGGTTCCGCACGGGCCGGGGCCGGGATTTGATCCTCGGTCCCCGGCGTTGCAAAGTGAGCGCTTAACCCACTGAGCCATCCCAGCTTCCCCTTTTAAATATTTTCAATATGTGGATTACATTCTACAAAGACTAGAAATGGTAGCATACCATGATATCTGAATTGGAGTGTGATCATCTTCAATAGGCTCCTCATCTGATGAGTCAAACTCATTTGTTTGCAATGAATCAGGCTTCAAAAGAAATCAGTTATGTTACATAAATGTAAAGAATATTTAGATATAGTCTTTAGCTGATCTTTGCTTAAACATACTAAATGTATATTTGCAATTTATTCAATCTGGAATATCAGAGACATCAATATCAATAAAAAATTATTGCTATTTACCATCCTATTAATAAATATAGCACTATGTAGTATAGTGGAAAGAGAGTTAGATTGGAAATAAAGAAACCTGGTTTCTGGTCTTGGCTCTGCCACTTACTGTATAATCTTGGACAAGTGATGTCAGTTTATTCTGGATCTCTTGTACACAACTATAAAGTGAGGAGGTTTATTCATTCATTCACAAACATTTCTTGGACACCTTCATTTGTCAAGTTCTGGAGAGCGAAGATCCATAAAATAACCTACCTCCAGTATAGCTGAAGATACAGATGTATGCACAGATTACAGGAGAAAGTTGTAAGTGCTAAAATGGAAGCTTAATCTATGCACTTTAGTGCAGAAAATAGACTGAGTAAGGGTGCTAGAAAAAGCTTTATGGAGATGCACTAGCTGGGTTTTGAAGGATGAGCGGGAGGTTTTAGGCAGATAGGGAAGAAGTTAAGGCAAAAGAGGAAAGGGTTTGTGTATTTGGGAATTGTGATAGAGCAGAGATGAAGCCAGAAGTGTAGTTTTACGCATCCCATTTCTCAAAAAACAAAAAACAACCTCCCCCCCGCCCCCCCCCCCCCAGCCTAGCAGTTTGGTAGGGGATGGGGAGGAAGCGATAGGTGGAATAACTTTGCCCCAACTTTGTGAATCATTTAATTACAGAGATTGAGGTGGACTCTGTGTACTGATTTAAGGAGTTGGAACTTAATCCTGTAGACATTTCTACATGAGAGGCTGTTGGACTTTTATAGGACCAATAAAAATCACACCTTTCTTCTACTCCAGTTGGAACCAACTGAGAGATAAGACACTGGAGAGGCAAATGGAGATCAATATGTTAGTTTTATTATTGAGTGTTAAATGGAGGATATAGCTTTAAAGCTGTGGTCTGGTGGGTTTGTCAATTCTTCACTCCAGAACTGGATTTATCCACCCATTAGTGTGGCAAGAGAGCACTCCAGAAAGTACTCTCTGTAGAGAGAAGGAAGAAAGGGTTGAGCTACTTGTTACTTGTGTTCAGCACCTCCCAAACTTGAGGATCATAGCACTCACTTTTCCCCTTTTGGGGACAAGTGGAGAAAGAAACCAGGAGGGAAGGACAGACAGCTGATGTTCCTCCACATGATAACATGGAGACTAGGTAAGTGTAACTACCAAATATCCTTTCTAGCTCTGAAGCTATATTCTATAATAGTCTTGTTTGTCATTACAAGATCATATTACAGAACCAAATTATGCTATGCACTTGAGTTGTTTTTGATCTACCATTGTTATTATTATTCAACTTAATTCCAATGAAGGCCCCTCAATAAGGTTGTCAACCTTGGTGGTAGGGGATGTGCGTCTGGTGGGGTTTAAGTGCCTAGCATCTGTTTTTTCTTTCTTTTTGTTTAAAGCAGTTTTGATGATTCAAGATTTTCAATTTGTGTGGCCTACTTATTTTCAATGCGCTTATGCGCCCCCAGCCAGGTTTACAAATCCTAGCAGAGTCAGACGTCTCCACGCGCCAGGCCCTGGGATTCGGAACCCCAGGGAAAGGCACACAGGGCCGGTGGCCCTGGGGGATGGTGACAGTGGTGACAACACCCACAAGTGGGGGTTGGCAACAGTCTTTCATGGAATTTTCCTTGTCCTCAGTGAGGACTGCTCCCTAGGGGCCACAGGGCAACCAGGGTCATCCTTTGAGGATGTAATATCAAGAAGACTGATACACTGACACACGGAAGCTCTCTAAGCTTCAGTTTTTCAGTAAAACGGGATTCAGACCTCTTTGGCAGGGCTGTCATGAGGCTTAGGAGACCCCGCAGGCGACAGCACCTAGCTTACAAGAGGGGCACAGCCAATGTCCGTTCGTCTTCCTCTCTTCCGCCACCGACCCTGTTTTCTTCGAAGCCATCGTTCTCTCCCGTCCCAGGAAGCGCCACCTCCCCGACCCTATAATCGGCCTTGAGACTGCTCCCATTCCTGTAGCTTCGCTCCTCCAAGCCTTGGCCCAACTCACCGGCTTCATCACTGATCTCCCCACGTAGCGACAGGCCACCGCCTCCCTGGGGCAGCACCAGCGTCTCAGCTGCCTCGCGCCGAGCCCGCCCCTCTGCTCAGCTCATTGGTACACCCTTCTGTGAAGTGGGGTGCGGCGTCTTCTAGGAACCAATCATACCGTCTCCTTGTTTCTTACTCCGCCCCCGGATGCCCTGGCTCAGCCTCGAACTGCTCATTGGTTCCTAGTTGGCCTTTGAAAGATGCGCGGGAGGAGGGCCCTGTTGAACTTTGATTGGCTGGGAGGGTGCCAGTTGGGATCGTGCAGGGGGCGGGGAATGGGGCGGAGCGAAAGCCTCTAAAGGCGGCTCCAGTGCCTTGGAGATAGTAGGAATCAGTGCTTCCTCTTGACTGGACTTTAAAGTGGTACCAGGATGGGGAGTTTTGTTTGTTTTCATAAAAAATAAAAATAAAAATAAAAATAAATCTCTTTTTGAGGCATGGGGGCATAAGGGAGTACTGTCTTGAAGCATATTATGACAACACACCACATCCTATTGACTATAATTATGGTCATATCTAGTCATACAAATACTATGGAAATGGCTAAAAATCTAGAATATAAAGCTACCTTGTATGTTTGATATTTTACGTTCTTTACCATTCCAGGATCTAGACAGGTGAAGGTGTAGGGCAACCTTCTTGTTCACTAAATATGAATGAAATAATATTGTATGAAGGGAAGGTAAAAATTCTCCACATGGTTCCAAGCTCCAATGTCTCTTACATAATTGGCTATAATCTTAAAAAAAAAAAAAAAAAAGTGTTTGATTATTCTCTCCCCAATTCTCCAGTCCCTATTTAGCTGGTCATGGGGAAGGAAGTCACTTGGAACAATATTACCTGCAGATCAGACAAAAGTATGTAGCAATTTAAACTCCCTGACTCACTTTGTGGTTACAGAGCTATAAGGAAGAATTCCTTAGTAAAGAAGATAGCAGTTTGACTTGGACACTGTATTAGTCAGGGTTCCCCAGAGAGACAGAACCAATAGGATACATACGTAAAGAGATTTATTGTTAAGAATTGGCTCCCACAGTTGTGGAAGCTTGATGCGTTCAAAATCCTGAGGGAGGCTGGAGGGCTTAAGACTCAGGAAAGAGTTTCATTTGGAGTTCAAAGGCAGTCTGCTGTAGAACTAGGACTGGTTGATGTTGCATACAAGTCCCAAGACTGTCTGATGCAAAATACCCTCTTGCCCTTTTGTTCTATTCAGGCCTTTAATTGATTAGTTGAGACTCAACCACAATGCAGAGAGGGAGTCAGCTTTACTGAAGTCCACCAATTTAAATACTAATCCCATCCCAAAATATCCTCACAGAAACATCCAGAATGTTTGCCAAAATACATGGGTACTGTATCTCAGCTAAGCTGACACATAAAATTAGCCATAACAGACACACTAGACTCAATTTATCCATTCATTCAATAAATATTTTTTGAGAAGCATCTGTATCCTAGGTATTATTCAAAGTGCTTGGAATACTGGAGTAAACTAAACAAAGTCCCTGCCAGAGCTCACATGCTATTGGGGGAGGTACTTAGGTAGTGATATGTGCTGTGAAGAAAAATCAAAACAGACGGAACCTGATGAGGATGCTGTTCTAGACAGAAAAGTCAAGGAAGGCATCTTTGAGATGTCATTTGAGAAACACCCAAAAGAGGAGAGTGAACCATTTGAATATCTAAGGGAAGAGCTTTCAATCTGTCTGAAGAGAAAGGAGGTGAAAAGGCCCTGAGGTAGGAATATACTAGGTGTGTTCAAGGAACAGCAAGGGGGCCAGTGTGGGAGAAGCTGGTTGAGTGAGGTGGAGGGTGATAGGAAATGAAGCATCACCTTGTGGAAGGCTAAAGAGCTTCTTTTCTGAAGGATTCAAGTGAGGTTCCAAAGAAAGATCAGGACCTGGGCTCTAGATAAGGTAATTCACATCTCTGTATGACACAGGAACACAAGTGGGCTCTCTGGGTGGGCTTCAGGATGTTGCGACTCCCTCATTTCCAACTCTTGCCTTCTCACCACTCCTTCCAGTGTTTGTTTCACAGTTCTCTTTAATCTTTAGCATTAAGTGTCCCTTCCATTTTCTCAAGCCTCTTCAAGTGTTGTGCACATTCTGCCTCCTCTGGCCTTAGCTGAATGTGAGCATGTTCTCATTCTGTTCTAGCTCCTGTTTGTGCAGAGGAGAGGATGAGTTCCCACGGCAGGAGGTGGGTGGGTGGCTAGGGTAAACTGGAGTATTTAAATTGCTGTTTGTCCTCTTCACCAGCATGGCTGTGTCCAGGCTTTCTCTTCAACTACCCAAGACAAACACATCTCACCTCTGTGATGTAGGGTTGTTTTGTTTCTTTGTGTTTGTCTAGTTCAGGGGTTGGTAAACGTTGGCCCGTGGACCAAATCCCACAGGTCTGTTTTGTGAAGTCTTATTGGACTTCAACCACATTCATGTGTTTAAGTATTGTCTATGGCTGCTTCTATATTAGAACGGTAAGGTTGAATAGTGGCAACAGGGGCCATATGGCCTGCAAAGCCTAAAATATTTACTGTCTGGCCCTTTACAGAAAATGTTTGCCCACCTCTGGTACATAGTCTGTGAGAGAAAGATATATTTCTTCTAATAACATGACTTGACTTCTTACAAAGTAAGAGTCCTGGCTTTATTATGCTAAAATGTTTTCCTCTTGCTTGGCCTGTTCTCTTTATTATGGAGGATTCCACATATACTGACAAGGCTTTTGGCTGAGCCATCTGGTTAAATGGCATCATAGTAATTTGGTTTCTAATTCCCAAGATTCTCCCCTGAGAGGAGGGGTGGGGGGCTTAAGTTCACGCCAGTAGGCTTCAGTTAATTTTTTTAGTGTGTGACACATGGCTGTTAACAGAAATGCATGTGGTCAAAACAAAGTGGAAGATTTATCCAAACTACCAGACAGAAAAGTGTTAACACATGTTCCTAGACGGATGTGTGTTTTGAGAGATGCTCAAATTGAAATGAAACATGATTGCCATCAGTAGTTACACTTGACATATGTTTTACAACTAGATCTATATTTAAAAAATATGTTAATATTAATACTAATGGACTTGACATATATGTTAGAGAGAGAACACAGGAACCTTAGAGTTAAATGTAATTTGGAGAGAATGCACTTCCTCATTCTTGACAAGTTTAAGAATTTCTCTTGTGATGACCATCAGATAATAATATATGACATTTGAAGTAGACATGTGTTATTTTCCCATTGTTTCTCTCTTTGGTGAATTGCCCCTTTTCCACTTTATGTAGTCTTGTTGGGCATGTGACTGGGACTCAACCATATATATACCCTATTCCTTTGGTCACAGTTATTAGTCCAGGGAATACATGCGACCCAAACTGGAGCATACTTCCTGGTCTTGTATGCTTTTGTTGCTGGTGCTATTTTCTTCTTTACCTTCCTAAGATTTCTCCTATGCCCCAGAGTGATGCTGAGTTCTAATTTGACCTGGATAATTAAAGTGGATTCTAAAATTTATTTAAAATATTATTTAAAATTTAAAATGCCATTGCATTTTGTAATGGAATAGATTGAATTTTCTGTAACTATTTCACTCCATATGCGCTTCTGCAATGGGACTTTACCATGCTCCATCACAAGGTGGAGTATAATTCTTCTCCTCTAGAATATGGGCTGGCCTAAGTGACAAGCTGGATGTAGCAGAAATGACAAATGATAAGCTCCATAAAATTTTATACCCATGTAACAGCACCAAGATCAAGAAATGGAACATTTCCAGCCCCCAGAAGCCTCCTTTCGATCACCATCTGTCATCCCCTCAAGGTCACCTCTGTTTTGATTTATGAAACTATTGCTTAATTTGGCTTGTTTGTGATTTGCATGTAAATGGAATCGTTTGTGTCTGGCTTCTTTAGCTCAGTTTTATGTCTGTGAGAGTCATTCATGTTGTGTGCAGTTGTATTTGTTCATTTTCACGGCAGTATTCCATTGTTTGAACATACAAGAATTTATTTATCTAATCTACTGTTGATAGACATTGGGTAGTTTCCAGTGCTGGGTTATTATGAATAGCACTGCTATAAACATTCTTGTCCATGTCCTTTGGAAAACATCTGTATATATTGCTGTAGGATATTAGGAATAGAAGTACATATGTTCATCCTTAGTTAACACTGCTACACAGTTTTCCAAAGAAGTTATACCAATTTACACCCCCACTGGCATTGTGTTAAAATTCTAGCTCAATATCTTTGCCAACATTTGAGATGCCTGACTTTTTCATTTTAGCTATTTGGTGAGTGGGTCATTTTATTTCAGAGTAGTATCTAATTTCAAATTGTTGAAAGACTAAGACCAATCATTTGGATATCAGAGAGAATCAATAGATGCCATTCTTTAAGATGCCAAAGTTTATAATTTTAGAAAATTTTGGAAAATGCTTCTATATTATGTGTAAGTATTTTTCTGCAGTATTTTATAAATACAAATATCATTGAATGGACAAGGTCTATCCAGAAAAAAATCCAGCCATAAATGCCTCTATTTTTGATATGACATGACTGGGTACCTTCTGGACCATCCTTGCATATATTTTGGGGGTTGATGCCTATGTTAGACCATAAAAGTACTGATCTGAACTGAGTGGCCCCAAATTAAGAAGGTTCCTAAACTTAGACAATATCAGTGAGTACCTCACACTGTGATGAAATAAATAATGACTTAAATTTTCTAGTCATCACCAGCTTGGGGTTAAAATGAGAGGAAAAATAACCATACTTTATGAAAGATTTCTCTGGTTCTTTCTCTATCCACTATGTAACACTGTTCCTTATATTAGTTCAATTGGTCCTCATGGATGACAGATACAAGAACATGGCATCACCTGCCTTGGTTCTCCAGCTCTCATTTGCTGAGTTAATGTCTCAGATCACTGCCCAAGCCTAGAGCAGTGGCCATGCTGACTACCCGCTGACGTCCCACCCACAAGCAGTGCCAACTACACCTTCTCAGTTGCTGCTGAAATCGCTGTCACAGAATTTTTCTAACCCTGGAATCTTCTATGTCCTGTGGAAATTTTAATAAAAGAGCTCTCTTTAGTTTCACTAGCTTTTAAAACCATGGGACCTGGGTCACAGGAATTTGGGTGCACCCAACACTGGGCAGAGCCATCCTTCCCTTCTGGCTCTGTCTTGATGTCATTGAGTCCAGTTTGTGTACTTTGACTTTACCCTTAGGGTGAGCTGCTTCCCAGGAGTCCCCTGGCCTCTCCTGTAAACAACCCTGCAGGATTATCTCACCCTGTGCCAGCTGTGCCCAGGCATGTCTGAGTCCTGAGTGCTTGGTCTCAAGCTGGGGTGACCTCATGTCCAGGTTGGCCTGGGTTAGTCCTGGTTTATGACTGTTGTGCTGGCATGATTATTAATGGCTCTTTTACTTTCATGTGTCCAGATTTGGGTAGTAAATTATATGGCTACCTTCTCTCAAGCCATCTTTAGGAAAGTTTTCCAGGGGTAGAACAAATCAGCAGCACATTTTAGAACAGTCGAGACAATACATAGAAAAAATGTTGAGCTCTTGAAGGCTGGTGTTGGCGTTGCAGGGACCTGCCTACTTCGCTACCCCTGCTTTTCCTCTCAGTCCCACGGCTGGCAGCCACTTGGCTCCACCTACAGGCGCTTCCGTGCCCTGGTCCTAGATCAAAAGCGCTGGAATAGACTGCTAGGAAACTTGGAGGTTAACGCTGGTGATGGCGGGGCCCATCTGGCATGGCCTATGCCGTTTTCCTAGTCTGGCTTTTGCTGCTTTCCGGAGACACTTTCTGTTTCATTCATTGTTACTTAGTCTGAGTGGGGCCCTAATTATCTTTTGGCATTCCCCTGTCCCTAGCCTGCCCTGGAACTGGACTCTGGCTCCTGACCCTCAATGAAATGAGCTCTGCTGTCCACTGCCAGCTTCACACAGCCTGTCCCACCCTGGTGCCCGCCCTGCTCTCCCCACCTGTGCATTTTGTAACCTGTTCTTGCACTTGCAGGTAGGTTCGCATTAGGAAGGCGGGGTTCCCATCAGAAAGGGCCAGAAGAGCGTTAAAGTCAATAGACCCGGATTCAAAAGACTGACATCTGAGCTCAGAGAATTTGCTAGTGAGTTTGTTTGATATGAATCAATGATCTGGGGCTGGATCAATCTTTGGGGAAATCATATTTCAGAACCTGAGGAATCATGGCTCTACTTCAAAGAAGCTGAGGAGGACAGCCTGGAACAGCTGGCTTGACTTTCCGTCGCATGTGAGGAGAAAGTCTGGCCAGCTCCTGACGCTGGGCTACTCCGCTATCCCAGTTGCTGCAGCACAGACAGCTTCTTATAGGGGAATGTGAGTAACACCTTTACCCCTTCTCATCTCATTGGGTTTGGGGAAACCAATTTATGAAATTTGTTGGGCATGGAGAAGAGCCTGATCCTCTTTAATCTCTGTCTTTCAGGAACAATTAGTTCATTTTCAATCTAATCTAAATTAAGGAGAGAGAGCATTATTTTCATCACTTTGTACTGGAGTGAATTCAGAATGAGTTGGAAACATTTATGTTATGAGCCTCCATATTAATGACCTAAATTACAAAACAGAAATTGGCAAGGCCAACCAGATAATAGTTCCGTTCTTCCTGGAAGGGGAGATGGCAGAGGAGAAAAGTAGCATTTCGGTAAACATCTCCCTCCCGTGCAGAAATCCCCAGTGTGGGGCTCAGATCTGATGAAACGAGTCAGGCTTACCCGCATTACGGTATACTACAAACACTTTTCAGCATTCAGAAGTGACTGGTGTCTCCGTGGATTTGGCCAGTTCCTGGCAATTATGCACTTGGCTGCTAGTATAAACCAGTCTGCCAAGTGCCTGGAATGACGATCCCCTGTCTGAGCGGCTTTCAGTCTGGGAAGGATGTTGTTCAAACATCGCGTTCCTTCTCTGGGTGGCCAAACCCTGGGTATGGTTCTGTCCTTTAAATCTGTTTATCCTGAAACTCGGCCAGAAAGGATATGGCCACATCCCTTGCCCCTTTCAGCTTCCGCAGCAAACACCTGGGGGAACTTTCATGGATTGTACAGTGTCTGTCTGCTGCTTAGTCCAGAAGTGCTTCGTGCCTAGTGCCTTCATCAGAAAGTCACATTCTGAATATAACATGTCAGATGGATTATTAGAAAACACTGATCCTTTCAGACACTGTTAAATCTGGAGGCCTGGCCAAATCCCAAACTTAGTTAAGGAATTCTTTTTCTGACATGTCCTTCCAGTTTTACTGGGATGAGTATTAACCAACCTGTGACTCACACTTGTTCTTTGTGCTTCAGCCCTGCATTAGGAGAAGAAGCTGTTGCTTGGCACATTCCGTATGGCAGTGGAAGCTGCAGAGAAAAAACCAAACACCATGGGAACATGAGCAAAGACTCTCTTGGCATATATTGAGAGGTTAGAATGTGTGCTCTATGAGGTAAGACTTGTCTGTCTTGTTAACGACTGCTAACAGTATCTAGACAAACATCTGGTTCATAATAAACACTCACTAAATATTTGTTCAGTGAATAAATAAGTGAAAGAATAATTTTAAGCCCCCCCTTCTTAAGTGCATAGTCAATATCATCTTGTCCATTCCTTATTCTCTTTTATTATTCTCACTTTTTTTTTTTAATTTAGTTAGACAGAAGGCAGTTGAAAGCATGTCTCTACTAAATGGGATGAATTGAAAGTAAATTTGGCTGCCTTGACTGGGGCCTTGTATGTACGTGTCCATCTTTTCATTGATTCCTGCCTCTCTTCCTTTAATCTTTACCAGTCTTCTCAAGAAGCTCTCAAGCGCCTCTCCCTCTGGCTCAGTCAGTGACCTGGCAATCCTCACAGAGAAAAATTTGTCTGTACCCATAACGTTATATGGCCACAACAATGCTCATGTCTTTTCCTCTAGTTTGAACAAGGCATCCCTTCTTTTTTTTTTTTTTCTCAATTTCTTGAGTTATTTTATTTATTTATTTATTTATTTTTTTGATTTTTTTTTTTTTT
>PVKE010051013.1:0-10770 GCA_004027555.1 Craseonycteris thonglongyai
ACAAAATTTCTCATCTACTATCTGTTTTAAAAGGCTTTGAGAAGATTCCATCTCACTTTCTTCTGGTACCCCTATTATTCAAATGTTGTGTTTCCTAATGAAGTCAGATAGTTTGTGTAGAGCTCTTTCATTTCTTTTGATTCACAGATTCCTTTCTTCTTCCATCAGTTAAATTTCCATGCTTTTATCTTTGGTGTCACTAATTTTTCCTTTATCTGGTCAGCCGTATTTCATATGCTGGTCAATTCTTTTCTCAATTCTATTATTTCTTTCATTTCTAGGAATTCCTTTTGGTTCCACTCTAATTTCTCAATTTTGTTGATAAAGTATTCATTTTGATCATGAATTTTCTTGTTGAGGTTATTTAACTATTTCTGAGTACTTTGCAATCATTTATTGAGCTCTTTGAGTGTCTTGAGAATTACAACCCTGAATTCTGTTTCACTTAGAATTATATGCTTTCACATCTGTAAATTCCTTTACTAGAGATTTTTCATTTTCTTTTGGAGTAGCTTTGGATCGTGAGGCATTCATTGCATTTGAATTTTTGCTTATTTGTTTTGTTTTATTTTAGGCATAGCTATGTTTTTCCTCTGGGGACTTTCCTAGAAGATTAACTTTTTTTTTTTTTTTGACATAACTTTCTTAGGCTTGATGCACCCCCTCTTTGGAAAAGTAAGGTGGGCTGTGGTATGGTATGTCTCTAATGTCAGGGTCAGAAAACAGGAAAGGCTGGCTGCTGCACCTGTGTTTTGCAGTCTTCCTGGGCTCTCCTGTCTGTTCCCACTGGGGTGGGGCTCATTGGAGATGACCTAGGTTTGCATCAGAGGGTAGTTTTGATTTGTCTTTTTTTCCCTGTCACTGTATAGTAGGTAACAGTTGGATCTCATTTGAGGAGAATGAGTTTTGGGAGAAGGTTTGAGGAAGCAGTCAGTTTCTGTGTCATGGGGTTGTACTCCAGGGTCCTGGTTTAACTGATAGAAGGTGGAACATTTGGATGAGAAAGCTGGGATGGCTCGATGGGTTAAGCGCTCGCTTTGCAGCGCCGGGGACCAAGGATCAAATCCCACCCCCGGCCCGTGCAGACCCATATGCTGAACTGGGGAGTTCCCCCAGCTCAGTTCTCTCTCTGTCTCTGTCTCTGTCTCTGTCTCTGTCTCTGTCTCTGTCTCTGTCTCTGTCTCTCTCCTCTCTCAAAACCAATAAAAAAATAAATTAAAAATTAAAAATAAAAAAAAGAAGGTGGAGCATTTGGGAATGGGGGAGTTTGGATGTGAACTGGGGCAGGCCTAAAGCACAATAGAAAATTCCTCTGTGAGCAGGGGGGTTGGTGGGCCAGTGTATATGCTGTTTTTACCCCTTTCCCAGGACCCAGTCTGCTTTTCTGGATCTGGGTTTAGAATCAGTCACACCCAGAGACATTTTTTGTTTGATTCTGCATTACTGGGCTTCAGGATGCTGGCCCAGCTGGTATAGAATCATGAGTAGGGAGGCTGGTATATGGCTAAGATTTGTACTTTCCTCCCCAACCCCATCCAAAAGGACTCTGCCTTCCTGGCTGTGTTCTTAGCCTCACCATCACCCAAAGATCATTCACTCTTTTGAGTCCATGATTCTGGACTTTAGGGTGCTGGCCCACCTGGCTGGGTGCTAGGTGCATAGGCACAGCTGAGATATGGACACAGATTCCATAGCAAGCAGGGAAGCCAGTCTGCCAAAAATGGAGGCATGCAGCCCAGTCTTTCTCTGTGGCCTGTGCCCACTCCTCTTCTAGTGTTGCACTTTGATTTTGAAAACCAGTGGGCTCAGGAAGCTTCTTCTTTCAGAGCAATTCATATTCAGATCAGCTCTGCCACTTCTGTAGGCCAGTGACTCCCTGCACAGAGCTGCAGCTGGTGCCCTGTTCTTTCTCTGACCCAGATAGTTTAGCTGCCCCTGGTCTACATTCCCTATTCCACCCAAAGCACAGTGATCTGAATGGGGCACAGCATGCCACTATGGGGTTCAGATTTTAAATTGTTCAGTCTCATGGGGCTTCTACTCTTGTTGGGTCTCAGCTTCCAGCCCACCTTGGATCTAGTTCCACTTTGACCCAAGTTACCCAATCCCCCTTTTTCTGCCAGCCCTGAGTTGTGTTTAGTGGCCCTGTCTTCATATTGCTCCTTCCCCTTCTTCTCCACTCTTCCCTTTTTCTCTAACCTTCAGGTGTTGTCTTGTGTTGTGTAGCTCTTTCAGCTGAGGCTGTGTTTTTCAGGGTTTCCCTTGAGGTATCCCCTTTCTTCTAATGTCCCTTCTCAGGTAGGTTTTGGGGTTCTCCTCTCAAGACACCATCTTAGCCTTCTCCCAGCACCAGTTTTTTTGAGCCCCAATTTCTACCAATCAACAAAAAGAATTTCAGAAAAACACCTGCACACACAATGGGCTGTATTACAAGAGAGGGACTTCAAGCTTAAGGAACTTTAACTTTTTGTAATAGGCAATAAACTAATCTTAACTATGCCTCAGAAAGAGACATGACATTTTTCATCCTGAACTATAAACAATGTTTTTGCTACTAACTGTAAACAACTTTACTTTGCTACTAATTTTATCTTTCAAAGCTGTTTGCTAAATAAACATATTAGTTTGGGACAAAGACAGCCAGCACATTTCTTGATAAGATGTGCAAAAATATAAAAGGCTCATGAAGAATTGTTTAAAAAAAATATGCTCCTTTTGTTTCTATACCATCTTACCTTCTGGTGAACATTTTCATGAGACTATGCTACCTTATAGATTCCTTTGATTAATCTGATTAGTAGAGGCTTGAATTATATCTGTTCAGTTTGTCCCAACCAGTATTTAATTAAGCCTATTATCAACTCTAAGGATCAGGATAAAGCAAATCTGCAGTACTGACCACAACAATGGTCTTCCAGGTTTTCAAACCTAATATGCAGAACATAAATATGCCCATAAATCATCAAGGTCTATTTTGGAAAGCCAGGAAATTTTTCCTGTGTTTGTGTTATACTTTCCATTTGTATTAAGGCATTAATCTATGTAGAACAAAACGTATTTAAATTGCATAGACTCTACCCTGGCCCTCAAGAAAGAGTCTAGGACTATACTATCATCCTTAACAACCCAGGCCAGTGAGTTGAGGATGACCTGAATGCCATTATGGGTCAAGGTGGTATTACTGATCATTCCAGAATAGGTGAGGAAACAAATTTTCTATCACCTTTTCTAGTAGGATCATTCATATTATAAGAATAACCAGCCTTCTAGATGCATATAAATAATGAATTGGTTATGTCTCCAGGAAGCCTTCTTAAACAATCAAGGATAACTTCATTTTAGAAATAGCTCAATTGTCTAAGGGTTAAATAATCTATTGGTCATGTTTCCTTAAACATTTTTCTCTAAAGTATGATTCACCATGCTTCATGAAAGAATGCAAGTTAGTGCTTGGTTTCCACATGGTTCTCTTGGGGGAAAAAGTATTTGAAATTGTTGAGGCCCTCCAATGAAAGCTATTATATACAAATTGAGAGGCATAAGTTGTCAGTACTTGCAATATGGCCGAGAACAAAATAAACATGAAATGGTCAGAGGAAAAGGAAAGTTGTAATTATGAAACATTGTTACATCATCAATTGGAAAACAACAAACAGAAGTAGTCACTTATAATATCTATCTATCAATCATCTACCTAGTCTATTTATAATTATTATCCCCTCCCTTTTTTTGTCCATATTTTATGTTTTATATGGTTTATGGTTATAGAAATAGACTTTATAAGATTAGGGTATGTCAACACATATTTGTGATTGTACTAAGAAAGGATTGAGATTGAATGCCTTCCAAAGAAATATTCAATGACTGCTAAAATTGAAACTTTTTTTTTCTGGAGAGAGGTAGACTATATTTTTACTGTTCAGTAATGGTTTTATTATGTTTGATATGAGCTTGTTGTTCTTCCTATTGTGTGTGTGCATGTGTATGCATTTATAAACTTAGGTATGGGAGGAAAGATACTTCTCAAAATAGAATAGCCAAATGGGTAAACTGTAGTGAATATAGTTATCTGGTAGTAGGGTAACATTTTCTATTTTGGAAGTTTGAATGCACAATGTGGTTCTGGACCAAGCAATATTACATTAGTTCCTTGATGTGGTGTCTTTTTGATTGTGGCAGTGGTGGTATAGATCTTGGATCAGTGATTCCTTAATCATAGAAGAGATAATAGCCTTGTTGGCATGGTCCTATAGTGGAGATATTAAAATCTTCCTAGAAGTGTATTTCATATTGTTTTATCAGCTTTTGTAACAACCAGTAGGTTGTTTTTAAAACTCTATAATAAATCATATTGAACTAAAATACCTATAATAAAATGTTTTCTTCAATTGGACTCTGATTAATATTGTGCCATAGATTTTTCTCTATAAATATAATTATTTATGTTTTTATTTATGAAGTAGATAACTAGTTCCCTATAAACTATTAGCATAGCTTATACAAGATGAATATCTTTCACATTCCTGTATATTTCCTTCCAAAATTATCTGAAATAATTATAATTTTATTGAACCTAAAATCAAGTTAATCTATCTAAATTTTATTTCTCTGAGAATTGTCTTCTTCAGCTATTTTATTTTAAGTTGATTTATATTTTAGAAATAAAAACAAAGTTTGTAGAAATATTTGAAGTTTTTTCATAAAAAATTAATTACAAAAAGTGGGTTTATTGTTGTTTTAATACTAAATACTAGCATGATGGCTACAACTGCATCCTGATGTATGCAATCTGAACATGTTTTTTAAGCACTTATCTTTTTAAGAAGATGGTTCTGCTTTGAAATAAAACAAGGCTCAACTATCATGGACAATGATGAAAGATTGGATGTTTTGGTAACATCAAGATGAAAACACTCTTTTGAGTTCTTAAGAATAATCTGGCTTAAGTCAATTGACAGGACTTTTTTTTTAGAGACTTATTCAGTTGGGAAATCTGTTAACATTTACTGAGTTGTTAGTATACACAGAGAACTGAAGTCTATAGTAGAGAATAGGAAAAGCAATTATTGGAACATCATTTTGAAACAGTGATATTCATTTGTTATTTTACATGATTGAAACTACATATAGAAAATGGACTTCTAAGGGATAGAATTTCAGGGTAACCACTTGACTCAGTTTCCCTGGGTACCTTTTCTAATGATCTCCCATGGATCATAAAGTTTCAGCTTAGAGATTTCTCATAAGCTAATGTATAATTTTTTGTAAACTCCTATTAAATATGCAACTAATTTATATTCA
Source organism: Craseonycteris thonglongyai (assembly GCA_004027555.1). Classification (NCBI taxonomy): domain Eukaryota; kingdom Metazoa; phylum Chordata; class Mammalia; order Chiroptera; family Craseonycteridae; genus Craseonycteris; species Craseonycteris thonglongyai. The sequence goes on from PVKE010051013.1 coordinate 5,302, forward strand.
TATTAATTCCTTTCAAGGAAAGCCAATTATAGAATCACTGTGTAATTTAATGGAAACTCCATAGAATTTGAAATGCAATGTATATAATTGTGATTTTAGACAAGTTATTTAGAACTAAGTTTCAAAAAAAATTATCCAGGACACAGAGTTAAAAGACAGGGAAAACAAAAAGAAAGGTTAAGAAATATGGAGGATAGTGTAAGAAGATTGAAGATACAAGGTCTGACAATTATATTCTTGAACTTGCCACCATGCATAGTGCTGTCCAAACAACTCAGTAAAGTTTCATAACTGGTATATCAGTGTATCACAGCTGCATTTGTGTCCACAGGTGGGCGCAGAGCTTTGCAGGGCTGGAACTGGGCTGGGGGCCTCCTGCATAGGAGGCATGCCCCTATGAGCTGGGGACCACCTATATGAGAAGCATGCTCGGAGTGGAGGATAAACTGGGGGCATCCCACATGGCAAGCTTATCTCAGTGAGAACTGAAGTGAGGGCACACTCAGCTCAGCATATGGGTCTGCATAGGCCAGGGCCAAGATACCGTCTTCAGCCCCTGGGGCTGCAAGACAAGTGCTTAACCAGTTGAGCCATCCTGGCATCCCTTCAATAAAAATTGTTGATGGAGAATAGGTAAAATTAAAAAAACAAAACAAAACAAAACAAACTTTTCCCTGATTTCTTAAAACCAGAATATTGGGCACAATTCATCAACATTTTATCAAGAGGCAAACGAGAAATTTAGTGCCACTTTTACTAATTATATCCATTTTTCCATTTTTCTACTTTTCTAGCTGCATCTAAAAATCTTAACAGTTAATATTGATCACAGGCTGGCCTTAGAATATAAAGACTTTTCCATTCAGCAGTGCAACAATCTTCATGGCCTACTATTATTTGTCTTACTGCTTTCTCATAGTTTCCTTGGCACTACATTCTAAAAGTGAGGCAAAACCTTGAGCTCTGTATAAAACCCTTTAAAACTTTAGTTCCTCCTTTTCTAAATCTTTCAGAGCAGAGATGACATAAATGTATCTGTTTATAGAATTCTTTGGTTTACCTGAATTTGACAAAGCAGACTATAAATTAATATTGGAGAAAAGAGCTAAAATCTACTAAAGAATGAAGCATTCTTTTCTTGCTATAATTTTGAGATGTGAATTTGGAACTGTAAATACTCTCCTTTATTTAAATTGAGCATACTTTTCCCCCCGGGAAATAGAAGAAAAAACATATGAGTATAGATAATTTTTTAAATAGCATAGGCTAAAAATGACAATTATAATACTGTATAACCATATGTATATTCACATTGTTTATAATCACCTGCAGGTCTATAGGGTACAAAGTAAGAGTAATTTTAATTAGATTTAATTAATTGGATGGTAAGATTGCAAAAATAAATACTTTGTTGCATAAGATTTGACATTATCACTTCAATGCACTACATTATGTGAAAAACTAACTTGTAGTGTCATGTAATTTTGTGATTTTTTTTTTCTCTAGTATAGCTAAACTTAAAGCTATAGACAACTAAGCAGAGGTCTCCAAAAAAAAAAGACAAGGGTTAGAAAAAGCCTATAAATAGGTTCATAAAATAAACACATATTTATCCCTATAGAGTAGAATTAATTGGGAACCTTTAAAACTGTCATAAATCCTCTTCTCTCATGTTTTTGGTCTAGGAGTATGACCAATGTTTTCTTAAAACTCCTCAGGTGATTTTAAACTATGGCTAAGGTTGAGAGATAGTATATGAGAATTTACCATTGATAAAATTGCTGTTATTATACCATATTTACATTTAAAATTTTTAGCAACATTAGCAATAATATCAATAAATAAAAGAGCTCATTTAAATAAAACTGCATTAAATTAAGAGAATAATTCCAAGTAAATAACTGCAATACTTGAGTCTATTCAAAAAAATCTCACTTATTTTATTTAATAGTTTCATGTAAATGTGACATTTTATGATAGAATACAGCCATTTTTCTGGATGAACTATTACTTTCTATTGCATCACTTCCTTAATGTGTTAAAGAGATAAACAGTAACAATTCATGATCCCCTAGGTTTATGCGTCTCCTGTCACCCAATAATTTGTTTAATTTTTAATTTAAAAAAGTTTAAGAAACTAACATTTAAAGTCACTAATACAAAATATCAATGTTATATTCCAATATAAAAAGTCACATTTACAAGAAATTCATTTCTTGTAAGCAGGCATGTAATAGAGTACAAAAACCCCCACAAATTTCAGATCAAATATATTTAAATTAATTTTAATTAATACAAAAAGATAATGTTTAGCATTAATTTGCATTTAATTGAAATTTTTTTTTAACAGCAAGCATAATGACACTCTCAATAAAAGTTAAAGTATCTTACATCCATAAAAAATACTGACTTTTCTTAATTACAACAAAGTCACAAATTATAAATATTATCTCCTGAATTTCCTCAAACCTGGTAACTTAACATACAAGTATAACGTCACCCAGAAAATTTCAATTTCACCTAATGTGAATATTTAAAATATATATTTGGAACTTTAACACTCGTTGTCTATGCATGTCATTTTATTATTAATTTGTAGCAATGAAAAAACATTTCAGTTTTTTTGTTGTTTTCTAATTCAGTGACAAATATGAAGCATTTTAAAGTTTCCATGTATGTTACCTCTAAAGGAAGTAATTCATGAAAGGTCACATTACTCAGTTTGAAGCACACCAAAACCTGAATTTGTGTCTGCTCAGAAAAATCTTGAAAAAAATTAGATACTGACAAACTTAAAACCAGTTATGGAGCAGGCACCCAAGATCAGTAAAAAATCAAGGACTTATCCATAGATGAAAAGTTTAATTCATAAAAATCAAGACTCACAATTCAATTAGTTTAGGCCTTTCTAATCACATTAAACTTAATATATTGAACAGGGTGTAAAACATAGCCAACTGCTTCAATGACTATATTAAATATTTAAAACAGAAATACATTGGGAATAACTCTATAAGGCATTGCCCCCTTAAGTAATTCTACTTATTTAGTTTTTCTAGGACAATTTCTTTTCACAAATACACTTTGTTGGAGGTACTCATTTCCCCAGTAATACAGGCTTGCATTTGACAGTACATTATGGTAAAGTTTGTCTTCTGAAACAAAGCATGGAAAACTGCAATTTTCACATCAAGTTAATTCATAAATTTATAATCTCAACATTGGTATTTATTCAGCCTTAATTTAGACTTATTATTATGACTAATTTGCAACAAATTTTGTTGAAATCAATATATAATATATACCATCCAATGGATTTAAATATCATGAAACCAACAGTATGGTGAATAAAAACCTCTCTAACCCCTACCAAAACTGGCAAAAAGAAGAAAGTAAAGAAGGAAGTGCTATTTTGTGTGCTGAGTCAACTTTAATCATTTGTTTGTACAATATAAGTACCTATGGTTCAAAACAAAAAAATGCAATGCATTTACAGAAACTAAAATGTAACTACTGCTAATACATAGCTAGCCTCCTCACAGAATGAATTCTGGATTGTTGTACAGTTTAGTTTTAGTGTTTGCTTGGTTTTATCATGTAGAAAAGCAGATAGTGTCCTTATTGGCTTGATGCTTCCCGAAAGGTACGTGTATAAATTTTAATTAAAGCATAGAAAAACATAGCTTATTTTTATACCCTGCCTAAAATATATGTTAGACTACTGTGTTAGTGTACTAAATAGAAATTCTAAACTTCCACAACTTTAAGAATCACATGGTAATTATGGCGGTTGTGAGGACTGAATGAGGTAATATATGTAAGGGGCTTGGAACATTGACTAGCATGCAATGATAGCATGTAATTATACATGAACTCTCTAGAAGACTACTCAAAACTATTTTAATTTCAAAAGATATGAAATTAATCAGTAATGAATGTATATGATTTGGTATTTTCAAGTAATCTGCCAGATACTTAATTTAATGGAGGCTTTCACAAACCTCCATTGAGAAACTTGGGAGTTGAAGAATTTTTCTATATTATCTTACAAGCAGATATGATATTGAATTTAATGACTCAAACCATCTGAAAATGCACCATAACAAATGTTTATACCTGCATAAAAAGAATATGTCTAATCTTGTATAGCTCAAGACTAAATTCCAATTAATACATTTGTTACAGAGCTACTGAAGAAGCTATTCTATTGACCAAATGAATTGCTAGTTTAATAAGAGCTACATTTATGATTGAATCCATTCATAAAATAGTTTAGATTTCAAAAAATTTTCTGAATTCTCAAAATATTCTTCAATACCTGGGAAACACACACACACACACACACACACACACACACACACACACACACATCTAATTGAAGCTAAGACCTTACTTACTAAAGGTTCTTAAGAAATGTTGCAATAAGCTGAAACATAAACTTATTAGCTGTTCTTCTCTATTGGCAATATTAACTGATGTAACACATTATATACAACATAGTGATTTGAAGTGGGTATATAATTACATAGGAGGGTGCTAAAAATGCAAACACAGTTTAGGAGATGTTACCTATATATTACTTTTCAAAGTTGAATTGAATTATGCAATGTATATTATGATGTTTGCTCAAAAGATGGCATTCTAGTCAAATCAATGCTGGTGCTACCATGTAACAACAGGACAGTCAAAGAAAATAGTGGAAGAACCATTGTCATTTGAGGAGGGCAAGACCATTTTCAAGTGATATTTAAAATTCAAGAACATCGTGGAAGTACAGCAACAATGGAGGTGTGAGTGTGCAACAGAACCTCCAACATGCCTCATGATTGCATGCAGTCACGATAAATTAGGGATGCATGGTAAATTGAAATGGCATGTGCAGTGGATACAAGTGGACGTTTTGGTCAATGTTGCTTAAGTAGTAGTTCGCCATAATCAGAAGTGTCTGGATATAGATGGTAACCACGGTGAGCACCTCCTGTAATTGCAGAAGTCAAATGTGACATGTACTCATCTTTTGATATTGGTATATATTATTATAAGTTTAATATAGAATTTTCCTTTCTTAAAATGTGTACACATTTTTGGCACCCTCTGTATATAAGAAAATGTTCTTTATATAAATCAAAATAGAAAATTTCAACTGAATAATTTGAAAATACTACTCTAAATAAGTTGGATAATTAAGCATTTTAAAGAAAAACATGATACAAAATTCTTGTAAGTAGATACTAAATAATTTGATTATTACCTTTCCTGAATGCTTTTTCTTTTTTTTTTTTTTTTTTATCTTTTCACATTTATAGAGAGAAATTATCTTTTTGTCTTCAGTGCATATTTATTTCTATTTTACTTTTGACAGATAGAGACAGAGACAGAGACAGAGACAGTTAGAGAACCGAACTGTGGGAACTCCCCAGTTCAGCATGTGGGTCCTGCCTGGGCCGGAGCCGGGATTCGATCCTCGGT
>PVKE010051014.1:0-10772 GCA_004027555.1 Craseonycteris thonglongyai
TTTTTTGAGGAATCTCCATACAGCCTTCCATAGTGGTTGTACCAGTTTACATTCCCACCAGCAGTGTATGAGGGTTCCTTTTTCTCCACAGCCTCTCCAGCACTTGTTATCCCTTGTCTTGTTGATGATAGCCATTCTAACAGGTGTAAGATGGTATCTCATTGTGGTTTTTATTTGCATCTCCCTAATTGCTAGTGATATGGAGCATTTTTTCATATATCTGTTGGCCATATGTATGTCTCCCTGAGAGAAGTGTCTGTTAAGGTCATCTGCCCATTTTTTAATTGGATTGCTTGTTTTTTTCTTGTTGTGGCTCTTAAATATTTGAAAATATGTTTAACCTCATTCATAACAAGAAAAATGCAAATGACGCTGATACTAGTTTTCACATCATAGTAACAAGTATCTCAAAGTTTGTTAATATACTGAATCATGGGTTTATAGAGAAAGAAGACATTCTCAAACATTGCTTGTAGGAGTGTTAATTGATACAGCCCATACATCGATCTATTTGGAAATATCTAGCAAAATTTAAAATTCATGTACCCTTTCCCCCAACAGTTGTACTTCTTTAAATTCATCCCATAGTATACTTGCATACATACAAAGATACCACATGCACAATGTTATTCACCCAGGCATGTTGTAAGAATATGATTAGGGATGCCGGGATAGCTCAACAGGCTGAGTACTTGCCCTGCAACCGCAAGGTCTGGGGATCAAATCCCTGCCCCAACCGATGCGATGCAAACCCGTATGGTGAACCGTGGCTCATCTGGTAACCTCCAGAATGGTGGCAAAAGTTCTCGTCTCCCAGTCAGGAGGCCCCAGTTTGGTTCCTGCACCGTGCAGACCCACATCCACCTGTGTGGCATGAAACTGTCACAACTAATAGTGTACAACTATGGAGACTGCTCTGGGCTCTCCTCACTTCTCTCTCTCTCACTTGCTCTCTCTGTCTTTGTCTGTCTCTCTCTCTCTTACCTTCTCTCAAATAATGTCTTTTTTAAGAATATGATTAAATAAATTACAGCATATTCCTAAAATTGAATCCTACATGGTTGTATAAAAACAAGATTTTTTTTTTTAGATTTATTCTTTTGTTTTTGACAAAGGGAGAGAGAGAGAGAGAAGAAGAGGAGGAGGAGGACCCAGAGTAGTCTCCATAGTTGTACATCAGTTTTTGACAGTTTTATTTCACACAGGTGGACGGGAGCCATGCAGGGTGGGAGCCAGGCCGGGGACCTCCCACAGGGGAGGCCCGCCCCAGTTCAGCATATGAGTCCTCATGGGCCAGGGCCAGGACTTGATCCTGGACCTCAAGGCTGTAAGGCTAGCACTCAACCCACTAAGCCATCCTGGCATCCTCAAGCTTTTCATTTAAAAATATATATTATACATTATTAAGAGGAAAAGCAAAATATAGACTAGTCTGTGTAGCATGTTATACCTGGGTTAAATAAAGATATGCATATTCACATTTGCTTGATATAAAAAAAAAATCTCTGAAAACTACACAAGAAACTCTTGATAGTAGTTAACTTTTGGAGGAACAGAAACGTATTGGGCAAATGTAGGTAGGGGTGAAATAAACCCATTTTTATTTATCCTGCTTAGAAATTTTCCTAACTTTGACTGAGCCCATCCAAAAAAATCAAAAGGTTAGAATCACAACAAACCTTTGTGAAATGCAAGATTGCTTCCTCTATTGTTGGTGCTCATAGGAGAAAAAAAGAAAACTAGGATACAAGACTCCATACAACACTAATGTTATGTCCAAAACACACACACACATAGTTCCTAACGATTAACATATAGTATATACACATACACATTCTCTTACCAGTGGTTATCTCAGGATGGTAGAATTACAAATAAATTTTACTTTCTTCTTTGTATTTTTATGTTTTGCAAATTTTATTAATGAACAAATTTATATTCAAAAAGTTTAATTTTAAAACGAAGACACTACATACAATGAAAATCATTTAGCTATCAAAATTTTGAAAGTCAAGAATTTTAAGTAATAGCACTAAAGATAAATAAAACATAAGCCATGCATAGAAGCTGTAGTTTAAAAAGCTAAAACATTAAAGTGATAAAAAGAAAAAAGCAATAAAAATCAGACATACACTATCATGAGAGTATAAAATAGTGTTCAAAAATTTTTTAATCTAGAAATGAGGTCTTATGGTGAAATAAGACAAGAGAAAACAGGAAGATAAAAGATTAAATAGGTAGATGGTAAGTGAAAAAGAAGTTTTAAAAAATCAAATTGCAAGCATTTGTGACAGCAAGAAATTATTGCATAAAGCCAGGAGGATGCTGAGCTAGTCAACAGAGTAGATCTTTAATAAGACAAGTAAAGATAAAAGAGAAAGAAAAGGCTCATTAAAGAAATTCAACTGTAGACCAGCAAGTGCCTCAGTCCTTTGTAGAGTTGCCTGGTTGAAGCAGCCTTCCTGGGAAAATCCCCTCCAGTCCTACTGTGCCCTTTATAGACTTGAACCTCAAGGAAGGGAGTCCTGAGACGTCTTTCTTCTGTTCCCTTGTCCACAGCTGTCTTTTACCAACTTTGTGGCCCAGACAAAAAGCAGTCTCCATCTCTCAGAAGCTTCAGCACCTCTGACCATTCAGCCCTGCGGGCCTCTTGTATATTTAGATCAAAGGAATATACTTTCCCAGAACAACCACTTACAACTTTATTTTGTCTACTGACTTAACACTTTCTCAGATCGGTCTTCCTTGACCAGCCTATTTAAAGAAGGTTCCCAATATCACTTCCTCTCTTGTAATATTCTGTTGTCCTTCACAGACTTTTCACAGTTTGCAATCATTTATTTATGTTCTTACTATCTTAATGTTTATTGTTCTTAGTAGATTATAAGCTTCACCAGACCAGAGATCCACACTTTTGTTTACAGTTACAGAACACAGGATAGCATACCTTGGATATATTGCAGATTTGGTTCCAGATCACCTCAATAAAGTGAGCACAGCAACAAAGTGAGTTGTAATATTTTTGCTGGTATAGGGTCTTGCCTTCAACTTGTTAAAAACACATCTGTGAAGCACAATAAAGTGCAATAAAACAAGGTATGCCTGTATTGGCACTTAGTAGGCCCTCAACAAGTGTTTACTAGATGGATGGATGCATGCATGCATAGATCGATGGATGGATGGATAGATGGATGGATGGATGGATGGATGGGTGGATGGGTGGATAAAGAGGGGTGGAAGGAAGGATGAATGGAGGGAGGATAAGTTTATTAATATATAGGTGGATATGTAAATATACCAAGCCCTATGCTATTTGTATTATTTACCTGTGTAGACTAGTACTTCTCATAGTTTTTAGTATATAGTGTGGCCCTATTAATCTGTTGACTATATCCTAGGCACTGGAAATTAAAAAATAGAGAAAGCATTGTTCTCACCTTTCAAAAGTCAAATTTTAGGGAGAGAAACAAATCACTTAATAATTACAGCAGTGTGAGATATGTGGAGTGATATAAATACAAACCCGGCACTGTGGAAGCACAAAGGAGAATGTGCTTAACTCTTGTGGAGTTCAAAGAAGCCTCCTGAAAGGGATTGTACTTGAGCTGAGTCTTAAAGTATGCCAAGAAATTTTCTGAATAAATAATAGTGGAAAAACATTCCAGGAAGTATCTAAGGATAAAGAGGATCATTTGAGGGATCCTGAGTCATTCAACATGGCTGCAAAACAGAACATACAACAGAGTGGCAACAGATGAGGCTGGAACAAGGACAAAGGCCAGGCTGTACTAAAAATTTTAGCTTTGCCTTAGAAGTGATGACAAGGCATGGGATGACAAGCATGAGAATGACATGATCAGATTTGCATTTTAGAAAGGTCACTCTGGCCAAAGCATAGCTAATAAGTTGGAAAGGCAAGGAGGTGTGGACACCAGTTAGAGTTCATGTGAGGGCTTGAATATGGCAAATGGCAGTAAAAGGAATGAAGAGATAAATTTAGGGGATGCTAAAAAGGTAAAATAGGCAGAAGAGATAGTTACCGATGGAATGTGGGGACTAATGGAGAGAGGGTCTCTTGAATGTTTCATAGATTTTTGGCTTAAGCATGGATGAACTATCGTGCCATTAACTAAAAATTGGGAGAGGAGAGAAGAGAACTTTTGGGGATATATTGCCTGTTATGTTCCCCAAAATAGAATGATACAGTAAATGAAAAGATAAGTCTGTAACTCAGGACAGCGGTCAGAGGTGAGATTGAGATTTGGCAATGATTAGTTCATGGAAGATAGTTACAGGTGTGGGTAGAGAATTGCCCAGGGGAACAGAGAAGGAAGAAGAGAAGAGGACTGAGTATAGAACCCTGTGAAATATGGACAAATCATGTCAATATCAAAGTATAGCTTATTTGGGGGTAGCCGGGGTGGCCCAGTGGGTTAAGAGCTCACTTTGCAGCCCCAAGAACCGAGGATCAAATCCCGGCCCCGGCCCGTGCAGAACCATATGCTGAACTGGGGAGTGGCCCCAGTTCAGTTCTCACCGGGTTGAGACCCGGGCCCAGTTCCTGCCCTGTGCAGCCCCGCACCCACCTGTGGAATGAAACTATGTGGGAAAACCAATGATGTACAACTATGGAGACTGTTCTGGGCCCTCCCCCTTCTCTCTGTCTCTGTATCGCTGTATCTCCCTCTCTCTCTCTCTCTGTCAAAAACAATAAAAATAAATCTTTTAAAAAAAAGTATAGCTTATTTGATGTAGATTTCTTACATTGATTTAATTTTAATAACTTAGTTATTCAGTCTGGTTAGAGAATTCTATAATTTAACTTTAGTAATGTGTATGCACTGTTGACACTGTTGCTATTTACACTAACTCAAGGCTAGTATTTTAATTTTTTAATGTTTTAATTATTTGTTTGCATAACTAAAACCTAACATATGGCACAAATCATGACCATTTTATATCTTTGGTTTACTTTAAAAATTAACATGCAAACACAGAAGAAAACTTGAAATGACTTCCTCCTAGCCTCTTCCTTCCTCTGCTAGTCCACTGTTGTTATTATTACTCAAATATTACAACTGTGTCCTGCTTTTGAGAGAGAGTCACCTGGAAAACTGCCATTTCAAATTCAAAGTACTTAAAGAGCTGCTAGCACAAAAATCCACAAAACAGAGCATGTTGATCCTTATTAGCATATTCATGAACTTAAGACATAGTGTCAAACTTATTTTTGTTTCAAAATGTCACCTGCTTATGTCATTGATGATGTGTTTTGTTCTATAGGCAATAGATTAACGCTTGTATGATTTAAATAAATTCTCAGAGGCATTAATGCTTTAAAAAATAAGAATATCCTGTAGAAAAAATTTTTTACTGGTTAAAGGTTCTTATTAAATTAAAATATTGCAAAAGCATAGGCAGCTCTGTGGACCACTTCAGAACAATCTAGTCTTTGAAGAACCTTGTAATCTCACAAAAAAAACTTCCTCTCATTCATTAATATTTATAATAAAAATTGTGACAGCACCATGCTGAAGTAATTTCCTAGCTAAATACAGTGTCATTAAAATACTCAAATTATCATTGTCTTGTACTGGGTGTTTTCAAAGAAGCATGGAGAGTTGGAGAATTTCTTTAGCATGATATTCATCAAGAGGCACAAAACACCCCGATGTTATTTCAGAGAATAATTGTGGGAGAAAATTTATCAAGCCTTTAAAAAAAATTTTTTTTTAAGATATATTTTTATTGTTTTTGGCAAAGAGAGAGAGAGATACAGAAACAGAGAGAAGGGGGAGGACCCAGAACAGTCTCCATAGTTGCACATCGTTGGTTTTTCCACATAGTTTCATTCCACAGGTGGGCGCAGGGCTGCACAGGGCAGGAACTGGGCTGGGGTCTCACCCTGGTGAGAACTGAACTGGGGGCACTCCCCGTTCAGCATATGGGTCCACACGGGCCAGGGCCGAATTCAATCCTCAGTCCTCGGGGCTGAAAAGTGAGCGCTTAACCCACTGAGCCATCCAGCTTCCCCTAAAAATTCTTCTGAACACTGAAAATCAATGACATGTACACAGAACTCAGAAGGCAGAAAGATTTTGTATATGCAACCTGACACCTCCAAAGTTAGCCAATAGTTAAGCAGAGGTAGCCATTTAAAAGATTGAAGTCAATCATATTTGCCTGATTGGACAAGGGATCATGGAATAGACAGAAGGTGCTTCTTCTACTAGTTTATTTCTTGAATCCTGCCTCCCCTGAGATAAATCAGTGGTGGTAGATGGAAGTCTTTTCCTCTCCCTATCACCTACCACTCGTCCTTCAAGAATGCCTGGACCCTAAAAAGATCCTTTGTTCCTTCATAAATATAAACTCCTTTTTAAAAAATTATTTTATTGTTTGAGCGAAGGTGAGAGAGAGGAAGCCGGGGGGAGTGGGGAGAAGCAGTATCCACAGCTGCACATCATCAGCTGTGACATAGTTTCTGATTCCACACAGGTGGATATGGGGTCAGAACAGAGCTGAGGGGCCTCCCGCATGGGAGGCGAGACCCTTCACCACCATCTCAGCAGTTACCAGCTACGCCAGAGCTCAACATACGTGTCTGCACAGACCAGAACCAGGATTTGATTCCCAGACCTCACAGTTGCAAGGCAAGCACTCAACCTGTTGAGCTGTCCCAGCATCCCCACAGATACAAACTCTTACTACCCTGTCCTTTTTATACTATTATCTTCAGTGAAATAGAATTTTTCCCCTTAGAAAAATATCAAGGCACAATTATGTTTTAAATGGCTTTGACTCCTAGACACATGCCCCAGTCACACCAAATATATTTCTGTCTCTGCGCTTTGCAGATGTGTTTTCTTTTGTCTCTGTTTCTCCAGCATCCAGTAGCTAGCTACCCATTCCCAATACTCCTCTCATCACTTAGGGCCATTTGAATGCTATCCTTTCTGCACAGACTTTCCTTGACCCCCTTTCCCAATCCCACCTCAAATCCATTGCTCTTTCATAGGTGATTGTTTTCTTAGAATGTGGGTGAAGATTAAATGAATTAATCTAAATGAAGTGCTTAGAACATTGCCTGGAATATAATATATAGTTTATGAGTATTGGCTGCATCGCCATCATCATGTATGTTTCTGAAGTACTTTCTACAGACCTTCACTGTAGCATGACTTTTGTCCTATCACTTAGCCTTTCTCTTTACTTCTTTACTCAAAATTCACCTCAGGGAAGCTGGGATGGCTCAGCAGGTTAAGCTCTCACCTTGCAGCCCCAGGGACAGAGGATTGAATCCAGTCCTGGCCATGCAGACCCATATGCTGAACTGGGGTGTGCTTCCCATGTGGGCGGCCCCCAGTTCAATTCTCGCCACCCCCACCCCCACCCCCCATTCAGCCCCTGGCTCAAGGGGGTTCGCCTCCCATGCAGGAGACCCCAGCCCAGTTCTGGCCCTGCGCAGCCCCTGCCCACCTGTGTGGAAGGAAAACATGTCGAAAACAGATGACGTACAACTATGGAGACTGTTCTGGGCCCTCCCCCTTCTCTCTGTCTTTCTCACCTTCTCTCAAACAATATAGATAGATAGATAGATAGATAGATAGATAGATAGATAGATAGATAGATAGATAGATGATAGAGAAATTTAAGGTTACATGACAATCTTCACATTACAACACTATAAGATGGGTACGTTTTTTTAAAACCATAATCCAGGACCAGTTTTCAAATTTTACCAAATGATGTTTCTATATTGAAATTATCTCTAACATCATACAGTAAAATATTGTAAAAATGTCACAGGTAGGTAGTACAGGGTTGTTTTTAAACAGGTAGTCATTTTTGAATGCCCATGTAACTTAACATTTTCTTACTGATTATAGCCAAAAGACTTCAGGGAGTTTGGGAAAATGTCAAAAAAAAAAAAAAAAAAAAAAAAAAAAAAAAAAAAAAAAAAAAAAAAAAAAAAAAAAAGCAGCTGAGCAGGAATAGTGTGGAGATAAATAAGGCTTGTTAACTGGACTAAAACAAACCTAGTTGGAACCTGGAACTCAAAATCCCAGCTAACTTATAGGCTATCTGCCATGCCTTGCTCACATAGGGTACATTTTTAGTCAGGAATGTTTAAGTCCTAAATAATTCTATTCAGAATGACATGAAAGCTGATAAAAATAAGCCAGCAGCTATGGCCAACAGAATATCCTATCACATAGATCAGAAAGAAGTTTTGAATCTCATCCCGGGCTATGTGACCTCAAGTAAAAAACTTAACCTCTCTGAGCTTTCATTGCTTCATCTCAAAATAACACATTAGTGCTGTTTTACCCAGTCATTATGAGGATATGATAAAATACTGTGTGCAAAAATATTTGTGAACTCTGCAGTGGTATACAAATGTACAATTTTGTGTTTTAGAGGTCTTTGGCACCGAATCCTTGCCTCAACAAATGACCTCTTTGTTCTCAAGCTTGCTTTTGTCTTATCTATAAATTGGCTCAAGATTTCATTTTCTACCCATGGAAGTTATTTGTTTAGACCTTGCCTCTGCACACTCTTTCTTGGACTACTAGAATTTAATTACTTTTCTGGCTTCCCTTTGACTTAGCATTTCATTTTAGGCCTATGTTGAACCTGCCACCATAAGAACTCTATAAACTAAGGGCACACTCCCCTGCCTACTGTAATCCATCTCAGTAATATGCAGTATTTGAGAATAGATGACAAGGTAGCATGCAATTTCACTTCTTTTTCAGAGAACTAAACCAATTCCTCATCTTTAAGACTTACATGAAAGGACTTCCAATTTTTCCTCATGAAATAATGTAGAAACCATTATTCTTTCTATTTGTCACTCACTTTGCACTGGGCCAAATGTACTTGCAAACTGAAACTAGAAGGCATTCTTGTCTATGAAGCACTTTAATAGAAAGCCAGAACTGATAGCTAACGCTAGCAGTAACAGAGCCTATGCACTCGTTTCTTCATAAAATAATATCCAACAAATAGAGCACTTACTGTGCGCCAGGTTCTTTACATGCACAAGGTCTGACAAGTTCGTGAACTCATTCTAGAATAAGTGCTACACCCTTCATTGCTGAACATCACTATGGTCACCTTCGAAGTACTCCCCTTGGGAAGCTATGCAGCAATGCCAGCACCTAGTCCACCCTTCAAAGCAATTTTGGAACTCTTTTTCTGGAACGGCCATCAGAGCCGTCCTTGTATTACCTTTGATGTCCTGATGCCATAAAAATGTCTTCCTTTCAATATTTCCTTTATCTTCAGGTAAAGAAAAAAGTCATTGGGAGCCAGATCAGGTGAAAAGGGAGAGTATTCTAATACAGTTATTTGTTTACTGGATAAAAACTCCCTCACAGACAGTGCCGTGTGAGCTGGTGCATTGTTGTGATGCAAGAGCCATGAATTGTTGGCGAAAAGTTCAGGTTGTTTTTGTCTAACTTTTTCATGCAGCCTTTTCAGCATTTGATACAAATTCATAATGACTAATCCTCGTTATATCAAAAAAGGGTTAGCAGTATTGATTTGACTCTTGATTTGAACTGAAGGAACTTTTTTGCTCATGGAGAATTGGCTGATTTTTCACTGTGCACTTTGAAGCTTCGTTTCAGAGTCGTATTGGTACACCTGTGTTTCATCACTAGTGACACGTGGCCCAAAACATCATCTTGCCTCTCCAAAAGGTCTTGGGAAACTTTGACTCTCCTTTGCTTTTGCTCATCAGTCAGCTTTTTGGGGACCATTTTTGCACATGTCTTTTTCATGTCAAGATTTTCAGTGATTTTCCTAACTGTCTCTATCGATGTTGACTTGGTCAGCTGTGCTTCTCACAGTCAGCCAACAATTTGGGTGCACAATTTGACAAATTTGTGCAATGTTTTCGTCAGTTCTGCTCATTACTGGCTGCCCTGACCTCTCTTCACCAGTGATGCTTTCTCTCCCATCAGAAAAACATTTCATCCATTTATATATTTCCATTTTCTTCATGGCATTATCCCCATAATCTTAGACTAACATATCCCTGATTTTACTTCCACTCTTGCCAAGTTTAACAAGAAATGTAATTTTGCTTATTGCTCTAATTCAAACTCCGACATTCTTATGATGGCACAAAAACATGTAACCACAATAATGAGCATCACTCAGCAAGACACCACCACACATGGACATGAACACAGCTATGAAGCACTGATAGGCTAAGGTTATGAACCTTACTGAGGTGTTTATACAGTGCTGCCAACGTAAGCACATGGTGGTGAGCTCACAAACTTAATTGTCAGACCCTGTATTATCTCATTTATCCTTCACAACTATTATATCTATCTTACAGACAAGAAAACTGAGACACAGAGAGATTAGTTTACACAAGGTCAAATCACTGTAAGTGACAGATCTGGGATTCAAATCCCAGAGTCTAGAATCTATTGTCTTCACTCTGTTATACTACCATGGTTCCCCGAAAGTAAGATATCCCCCCAAAATAAGACCTACTTACAGTTTTGCCTCTCACTGAAATATAAGGCATCCCCCCAAAAATAAGACCTCCCCGATAATAAGGCCCCCACTGATTCTGAAAGAAATGGAGTCACAAGAAATTCACCAGGAAATTCAGGGTTTGGATTGTTATGATGATGTTCCAGAAGATGATGACATGACTGTCATTGAATAAATGAGTAAATGTACCATAGATTGTTGTACATGGAAATAATGGTAGTAACAAGAAATTCTTGATACTGTAGGATTCACAG
>PVKE010051015.1:0-10770 GCA_004027555.1 Craseonycteris thonglongyai
AATGTGTATTTGAATTCCCAGAACTGACGCTCTATTTCTTGGCATTATCCTGACAGGCTGTACAATGCCGGGAAGATGACTGTGCAGCTCTCCTGCTGGAACGTGGGGCTGACCCAGACATAAAGGACAGGGATGGCAACACTGCCCTCCACTACACGGTGCTTGAACGGAACATACTGATGACTGAGAAGCTGCTGCTACACAAGGCAGATATTGAGGCAAAGGGCAAGGTATAGCTGAACAGACTGTATTTACAAAGTGTGCAACATACCTGTTTTCTAGCCACAGTATTTTATTTCTAAGAGATAGCTACTGACTGCTATCCATGGGGCCCTGTCACCTTGGAAACAACTCCAAAGCCAAGTCAGGGAGGGCTGGGGAAATGTGCTGTTCCTGGGAAGGACACATTTCAGTCCCCCAGCGCCCTTCCACCCCAGAAGGAAGTACTTCCTGTTGGTGCCTGGGAGTGGACAACAGGCTCAGAGCCCACCGAGGACTGAAGGCCCAGGAGAAGGAAGAGATGGGGGCGCTGGCTGCAGTGTGGGTGGGGGTTTAGGAGGTGGGTGCAGCTGGGGGTGGGTGGGAGGAGGAATGGAGACCTAGTATCCAGGAGGAGGAACTGGCAGAGTGCAAATGAGGAGGGAGAGAAGCAGGCCACAGGCTCCGAGCACCCTGGGACCCCAAGGTTCTGCAGATCCCCGCAGGAGGGTCAGGTTATGTCTGGACATGCAGTGAGGGCGTCACCTGCACCCTCTCCAGTCGCCTGCACCGTCTCCACCTCAGTGTGTAGCTCCTGCTCAGCCTCCTGGAGGTCGGGGGGGGGGGGGTCCTAGGTGCACAGAGGGAGCAGGTGATGGGACAAGGACCACCTGCTTTTGTCTGCACACGTGGTACCTCTCGCCACTGCAACCCCGGCAGGAAGGCCCTCAGTGGACACAGGTAGGGCCAGTTTTACATTCTGGGAAGCAAAAACATTCCCAGAGTGAAGACATTGTGAACTTAACCATCAAGGAGTTCACATTCCATGATGATCCTTGGAAAGAAGCAGTAGAGGGTACGGGTCCCTTTTATGCATGTGCAGCAATCTTTGTGAAAGCACCATTTGTTAAAAGTGAAAACATTTTTTCCAATATCCTGTTTGTGGTTTCCAATTAATAAATAACAGTTTGTCTTGAAAGAAGGCTTTATCATAAAGCTCCAACAAATAAAAGCATTTTATAATATCATAGCAATCTTTCTGCTGTCAACAAATGCCTATATTATAACCAGTTTATTTACATAAAATGACTTAGCTCTCGTTGGCCAAAGCTTAAGAGGGAATAAGGAAAGGGAAAAGGAAAGAGCTATCCAAAATGTGCAGGCCAATATGGAAATTCAGCCACTGAGGGGAAATAACAAGAAGAGGTTTTTTTATTTTTGTTTTTCCTTTGGTTTATATGTTCAGCAAGGTGCTCTCCAGTTTGGGGGGATGAGAATCCTAAGTTTAAGAGAGAGAGTCAGTGCGTTGAAAACTTGCCTGGAGATCAGTTTTAGGAGAGCTCTGAGGCAACCAGATTGCCATGAACAGGTGGTGACTCAATGGGAAACAAGAGGAAAGGAGGAGTAACTACCGGATATATGAACCTGTTCTGGCAGAAACAGCCACTTAAGTAAGGTAAACTGCTGTGAAATAGAGCTGTCTTTTTTTTTAATGTTATTTTATTGTTAGATGTATTGGGATGGCATTGGCTAGTAAAAATTACATAGGTTCCAGGCGTACAATTCTATAGTACCTCGTCTATGTGTTGCGTGTCCACCCAGAGATAAAACTTCTATCACAACATATTTGGCTCCACCTTCCTCCTCTCCCACTTACCCTCAGGCAACCACTAAACTACTAACTGTGCCCATAGGTTTTTGCTTCTGTGTTGCTTTCATTTTATCTTCCACTTATGAGTGAAGTCATATGGTTCTTATTTTTTCCTGTCTGATTTGAAATCTAGATGTCTTAATTCTTTTTCTTTTTTTTTTTTTTGGAACTGAACTGGGGGCCTCACCGCATTCTGGAAGCACACCCCAGTTCAGCATGTGGGTTCACCTTGGCCGGAGCCGAGATTCGATCCTTGGTCCTCGGGCTTCAAAGCGAGCACTTAACACGCTGAGCCATCCCGGCTTTCCCTAAATCTAGATGTCTTGATGGGGAGTTTATCAATAATGAAATCAAATTGCATTCTGAGATTCTCAGTCCCTTTTCCACATCCACTCAGGAAATTAAGTGCACTTTTGATAAGTGACACATCTCTTACACTTTTATTTGACCAAATCCTCCAATGACAGTGACAATAGGCCACATAAGTGAGAGGAGAGACTGAAGTGATTGTCTACTGCACTAGTTCTCAGCTAGAGTTGTGCTGGTGAATCACAGTCATCTGCAGAGATTTAAAAAAAAAAAAAAATGCAAGCCTAGGGTCTAACATGGAGGTTTTGATTGAGAACATCCACTAAGTCCTAGATGTGTGTATTTAGAAGTGTTTCTTTGAGATTCTGATATAACTCTTGGTTAAGAACTAGTGAGTGGGTAAGTGTAATGTAGAAATGCACAGATCTCAAACATTTAAGTAATCTCCAGAAGAGGTGGAGTTTGATGGGTGATACTTCCTTGAGCTTTGTCCTTTTCAACACTCTTAGCCTGACTTTGAACTGTCTCCACTTTTGGCCTTGAGAAGATAAAGGAATATCAGTGGACATATCTACTGACTTAAAGAACACCTTTCTCCTTTCAACCTTCAGTCATTCACTGGCACTTGGCAACTCTGCAAATTTGTTTATGGGTAGTCTCCTAATAAGTAGAATCTGACCCTCTAAGAATTTCACATCTTTTGTTTGTGCTCAGACCATTAGCTCAACAAATGTTTACTACAAGCAGGGTTTTCCTGCAATCATAGGACATCACGAACCTACTTCTTAGTTAATGCTCTGTGGGAGACTGTCTCAGTATGTTATTTAAATTCACAGAGCCCTGGCATGATCAGAATGGCAGGTATAAACCTCAAAATGTTAAAAACCATCAAGGTAGTAAGAAAACAGAGGGTTACTGTTTTAATAATTTAGTTTCTGTAGTCCTCTGAAGTAATTATCCATTTGTTTAACAACCTGTGAAAATAAATACAACTAAATTATGGTTTGAGTAAGTATTGGAAACATTTTTGAAGTGGGTATAATGAGTTTCAGTAACAATTTTTATTGCATGTTGGGGCCCAATTTTGTGATAAAATATGACATACTAAAGAAAGGAAAGATTTTTACAATATTTACATTATATACAATCGTTTGGAAACACAGCAAATATAAAATCATTGGGCTAAATGTGACCGACCCCTGGGTATGTTTAGTTTGCCTGCATATATTGAGTCAATGTTGAAAATGTAGAAGACTCACATAGAAATCTGGATTCTCAACTTCTCTTCAGGAATCAAACCTGGTCCACCTGGAGCCCACACTATGGTTTGTTGTGTTTGCCGGGCTGCCTCTTTCATATGAGAGAATTGTTCTCTAGTTTGCTACTTTCCCCACCGAGGTTCCTTCCTTACTTGGGTCACCTGATTTCCTCCATTAACATTGGAGTTGATGGTTCCTGTGCATATGAGTATTTTAATAAACATTTCAAGATGTTCAGGACAGCCTATATTGATTTATTATATGTATTTTATATTAATGTTGTTAGAAGGAGATTAATTTTTCAAGATAAAATTCATAAGGTGTTTTTATTTTTAAATAAACTCTTTGTCTTTATAGGTCCTGTAAATAACCATATACCATGGAAATGTCTTTAAGTCTTATGAGGTTAATCATAGTTCCACTTGTAGTTGGAGAGATTCTGAGGTTCCAGGCAGTATGATGTCTTTCTCCTCAGCATTGTTCCTTAGAAGTGCTCGTGATTTGGTCACTATGATTATTCTAAAAATAATCCATACAGATCAGTAAGAAAATGTGGATTGATAAGCCATGATATTTTTATTTCAGATTTATATTTTACTTAAACTGTAAAATAATTTTAGGTAGCCATTAAATGGGCCCAGAATAGACACGTTTTTTTTTTGTTTTTAAAATGTATACATGCATTAGGGTCCCAGGATTGTCATTATCGTTGAGTATAGAATTGCACATGGAGCCTTCCACCAGCTAAGGTGGAAGTCTGTCATCTTGTATATGAAGAAACCCTATGGACCATTTTGCAATAAGCAGTCAACGTTCCTTTGAAGCCTGCCCCTCTTTCTTTCAGAGTCCATTTCCTTAGTGACCCTTTTGGAAAAGGAGCGCCTGACGTTGACATCTGGGACCCTGAGAGCGTTGATAGGAGAGACTCAAGCACGTTTGCACCTGCCAGAGCAAACACTCACCTCTGTTGGAAAGCTCTCAAATCTGTGTCCTAGAAATTCTATGATTTCTCAGATGTGAATGTTTGTCACACAAATGTATTGTCAAATCAGAATTAAGCAAAGTTCAGTATTTCTTTGGTAATAGGCATATAAGGCACCATTTAGTAATATTTCTCAAGCACAGGTGATCTTTCTGGAATCTTCCTCATGGGGCACTGTACTTACCTTCTGGTTAATGTACAAATTCCACTCCAGAGATACTCATTTAGGCTTTTAATTCAGTGAAAAGTCTTATAACATTTACTACTATGCTATGGACTTTGGAGGTAGAGTTGGCAAAGACCCCTACCCTCAAGATGTTCTCCGTTTAAATGGAAAACACTAACTATGGTGTACTATGATTGATTCTGTGATGGGAGCAATGGTGCTTGGGACCAGGACTGTCAGTGCTGGAAGTGAAGTTTGGAGGACGAGGTTGCAGTTCATCTGCTGGAGAGGGGGGTGGGGGTTGAAAGAGAAGGAGTAGCAGGTGGCAGCACAGAGGGCTGCTTTTTCCCTTTATTTCTGTATTACACATTCAAGTTCAGAGAGTCTTTCATGAGTTTTCAAATGTAGTTTAGAAATGTGTCATTTTATAAGGTTTTCTCTGTTTTGCAGGATGAGGTCACACCGCTTCTCATTGCTGTCCGTTTAAACAACCTGAAAATGGTGGAATTTTTACTAAGTCAAAATGCTAACATGAATGCAGTTGATAAGAAAAGGTAGAGTTTCTTGTTTTTTCAACCTTAGTATCATTCTAGCCTGGTAACATCACTCAAGTCAGAAAGATTAAATTAATAGGAAAAGGATTAATTTGTAATTCTGTTGTGAAAAACATCACCATATCTTCATTGAGGTAAAAAAAGCAGTTATTCTTACTGGGCAACAAGAAGAGCAATATTCATATTCATTTATAATATTGAATGTCATTTGCCATTTGAGTTTTTGGTACTATGATTTTATATTATCTAAAGGGTTTCCTTTCATATTAATTTTACTAGTTTTATGTAGTATGGACTCTGACTTTTTGTTTATGATACAATATTGGATTCAGTCTCTCTTATAGTTCTTTTTTTACCTCCACTTTGTAGAGTTTTCCTTAAATGATGCATATGAAACAGTTTATGCTATCTTGGATCACTCTATTTTATATTGTTTACTTTGAAGAATACTGGTGGTATTAAGTTATCCCTGACTGACTTCAAAATTCCTATGATGAGATATTTTGGGCTCATCCCAATTTATCCTTTTTCATTTCTAGTCTATTCTGATCTTTTTATTTTGAATTGGTATAGGTAAGAGGGAGAAGGAAGACAAGTCACAGGTAAGGGAGAAAGAAAACAATAGATGGGATTTCAGTTCACATAAATCTGGGTTCAATGCATGGCTTTCCTTCTTGTCACATGTGTTACCTTTGGGACATTATTTATCATCACTAAATATATTTCCTGGTGTGAAAAATAGAATAATAATATATCCTTCAAAGGTGGTTGCATGTAAGATTATCAAGCACTTGATTCAGTGCCTAGCCCATGTTTATCAGCATCATTTACTCTATGACTATTATTACTATGATTATTATTAATATTATTGTTTTAAGTCTGCCAAATAGCATTCACTTACTTGACTCCTAGCTGACTTTGAATACTATACATCAGACTAAAAAAACACAAAAACAAAACAACAGTACGTTTTTCATTTAAGTCTTTGTCTACTTCAGATAAGTGACCTCAGCTTGTCTATTAAATGTGTTGAAATCAGTAACTTCTATGTGCTACCCAATGGCGCATGAGGCTTTCTTTTTTGATCCTTCATTTTAGCCTTGGATGTAATTGTAAATGAATTTTTATGTCAATGGTAATTGTAAATGAGTGTTTAAAATATCAGTGGTCAATTCTACACAGATAAGAATTATATTGAGCATGGTAGAGTGTATGAAACTAGCTGTTTACATAAGTTAAAGTTCCTAAGGGTGTAGTTATCTCTCTGTTATTTTAGAACAGTCCTGATGCATGCTGTAGTAGATGATGAAACCTCAAATATAGTCCGGCTTCTTCTTCAGCAAGGTGTTGATGTCTCTTCTCAAGATGACTTTGGATGGACTGCAGAAGAATATGCTTTTGATAGAGGTTATAAGGTGTAAGTGTTCCCGTTGAAATGTTATAATAGTTATCACAAAATGGAGTTTTAAAATAATTTCACTGTTTCTTCTTATGTAACAGGTAAGATTTCATAGTTTGGTTCAAGCAGTGGGGACATCCTCAGCCAGAAACCAAGAAAAAAATTAGGCGAGTTAGAAGTAGCAAAGGGCACAGATTCCATATTTCAGTACTTTTAAGACCTTTATCCTTAAAACCCTAATGTTTTCCATTTCATTCCGAGTATGACCCCTGTGCATGGGATACATAAAATGTCCCTTCTGTAATCTTTCCAACTAGTTATTTGGGGTTGTGAAATGTCCAGTTTAGAGGAAAAAGCTGTATTTTCTGGTGGCTGTCTGCTATAAAACCTCTCCCTTGAGTTTTTCAAAAACACAAAGGGTTCCCTAAGTGCAAGGGAGACCACCCTCTTCTATATGTCACGTGGAAAGGTCAGGAAGGTCTTTGTCATCCTCTTGTTTCCGTAGATCCTGTTGCTGCAGGGTTGCTATAGAAACAGGTCCTGTAGTCATGACTGACCTTGGCTCCCAGGTTGCCATTGCTGATCCACATTCCTCGGTGTTCATGTTTTTCCACACGGGGACTTCAAAGTTATAGCGTTTTGTAGTTTACATCCATATGCTTGTATGCTTAGCCATTATTCCAAAGCACCAGCACCTTGTTCGGGCAGCTGGGTCTCCTAGCTTTAGCCACACACACCATTGCCCCCCACCCCCAACTCAAAACCTATGCGAGCCTCCATCTTACCCAGACCCATATGAGGAATTATTCTTTGAACATCTTGTTTTTGTCTTCTGCAAGCAGATGTTAGTTGGAAGCACTCCAAGCAGCAGATAGGTTCAAATCATGATGCAAGAAAAGATCAGACGTTCTTTTCTCCTGCATCAGCAGATCTGTACCCCATGTCACTTGATATCCCGTAAAGCACCTTTTCTTAGGCTTTGAAATGACCCACACTGCACTTCCCAGAGTAGCGAGCACCAACTTGACTGAGATTCCCTAATTCAGGTTGGGCTTTCAAGTGATCTGTTTTCAAAAATAATGAAAATCTCCGAAGTGACTTGAATCTACCTCAAGCTTCAAAGTATTTTCAATGATGCCTCCCATGGAAACCAGTGAACAGACAGCTCTGAATTCAAAATAGGTTACTTGGCATCAGAAGAGCTGAGCCCCACGTGTGACTCATCAGTATCCATGTGTAAAAGTGGGTTTGAATCTCCTAGTCAAATGGGGATGGACAGAAAGGTTAAGTGTCACTTGAACAGAGATCTGTTTGTTCAGAGGTTGAGGTTAATCCAAGCCAGGACTTGACTTGTATTTGTTTTCTGCCCTTGGTATGATTAGCCACAATAATAGGGAACAATTATGATTTGCAAATTATGTCATAGCTGAGATACCCTGAATTACAAACCACAAAGAAAGAATAGCTAAAAACCAAATTATAAACCTTTTTTGTAAACTGCAACATTTGAATGTTAGAACCTATGAAAAAACATACATTGGAGGCTTATTTGGGATTCTAAAATAGTTGCCAAAAATAAAATTCAAGAAAATTTATTTCATTGCCTTACCATTACTTTGAGCATTGTTTTGGTGTACTATTTCACTGAATCCTCCAAAGATCTTCTGAAAGAAGGCAGTGAGATGTTTGTTTTATAGAGGAGGACTTTGAGCCAATGAGAAGTGACTTGTCCAAGAAC
Organism: Craseonycteris thonglongyai; assembly: GCA_004027555.1. NCBI lineage: Eukaryota > Metazoa > Chordata > Mammalia > Chiroptera > Craseonycteridae > Craseonycteris > Craseonycteris thonglongyai. The sequence continues at coordinate 8,257 of PVKE010051015.1, forward strand.
AAGTAGCTGTTGGTTACAGAGCTAGGACTTCTGAATTCAAGACCCTTTCCATTATATTAAGCTAACTCGAATTCATTGGGTGAACTATACTGCCTTCAATTCATGAGTGGTTCATCTCACTTTTTTTGTCTTCTTTAATCACATGCTTAATAAAACGCAGTTCTTATAAATGTGAAGCATATGGGATAATTAAATTTTTATATTAATTCTGATATTACCTGAACTATTCTAAGCATTTCATGTACTTGGTAAATGTTTTTCGTATTTGTATTAAGACAATAAAATTATAACCTCTTTTATACATAGCAACGGCAAGCTAATTTCTGAATACAAACAAAAAATGAAATGTAAAGAGTCTTCTGAGAATCACAATCTAGGTAAGACTTCACAGAGTGAATCCTTCTTGGTGTTCCCATCATAGATAAAGGAAAGGTAAGAAAGATTTTCTAACGAAAGAGGAGTAAAACAACAAAGACACAAAGAAGCATAGAAATACAATGTGTATATTGCATGTACATGTTTTCTTAGTTAATTACCCAATACTCTAGTATTCAGAATTGTTATATGAGTTAATGCAGGTAATTTAAAATCTGAACAGTATTGAGTAAAAAGAAATTCATTCACTATATTTTGTCACGACCCCTGAAATCACATATGACCTTTCTGTAAATAAGAAAAAATGTTTCTGTGACCCAAAATTTATTAATCAGAGACAAGCTCAGACTTTTAAGACAGTGACACAGCAAGAGTGTTCTTTAACTGAGTGGAACTTTCCCCACTTACCAAATCTAGCAGTAAAGTTGTGCTGAAATTTGTGATCCATTTTTATCTAACAACCTGTTAGCAAATACTTTTCAGAACAGTGTTTCAGAGACTGCTGCTAAAAGTAAGGGAACCTGATGATGTGCTCGAATTGCTCCCATTCTCATGCACCAAAGGGGCATCTTACCAACGCTGCTTTGCCACGAGGGGGTCACATTTTCATTTGGTGCCACATTTGCCAATTTAATGACCTCAGGCATGATCAACATCAGCTGTCAGAGCAACTTCTTGCATAACCTTCCACCAGGGGCCATTTTAAAAAATTCATTGGGGTGACAGTGGTTAGTAAAGAAAAGAATTTTAAGTTAGCATGTTGTATGTTTTCTCTATAATCACCCTGTAACAAATTGAACTTGTTGTAAAAATGGATCTTTTGTTTAATTTTTACAGCATATCTATTATATTCAGTGAATGAACGCTTGTTATCATAGTGATTCATTTCAATGAAAATGTAACTAAAAGCAGGGACTGAACAGTACCTTCCTGGTCCCAGCAACTAATGGCAAACAATAGGAACTAGTGTGAGCAATTGCAATGACATTGTTTGCTAGAGATATCTACGGATACTATACAAGTCAGAAAAGCAATGCCTTGTTGAGAAGCATAGTTTACTGTTCATATAGATATACCGACAAGGTCTTACTATTATCACCGTCGTTTCTCATAAGTCTAAACAGAATGAGACATGTTGACTTCATGTTTCCTCCTGTTTGTTGAATAATTGTCATGACACAGTGATTTCTTTAGAATGAGATGTTCTATTACCATTAATGAAAAGATAGTCATAATAATATTCCCATTGCCTAATGTGGGACTGAAGAGAGTATCATAAAAGTACAAAAAAGCTTCACAGTGACAAAAATGCTACTGTGCTTCCTGGATGTGGCACCTTGTGCATGGTGCCACCTGAACTGCATGAGGACGCCTTTAACTCAGTATAGACCTCTAACAAAGAACTTCTGCCAGTGGTTTCGCAAGGGATAGGAGATGCAGAGACGAGGCTTTAAGGTGCTCCTGACACTACAGAGCTGTCTGTGCTTGAATTCTGTAGTTTGTTTTGAATAGAATTTTCAAGGAAAACTTTATTCATCTATTCATTCGTTCACGTAACAGTTTGCCTATAGCAACCAAGTGTCTTGTAGGTACTAAGTGTTCTGATGTTGTAGAATACAAGTGTTTTAAAAACATATTCCTTGCCTTTTAAGAGCTTTTTATCATTATTTACTATACCTTATGCAATGCTTTCTAGGTGCTAGAACCCACTGAGAGCTTATACTTATCATTATTTCTTATTTTGTATCGTTGTGTAGTATGTGGGAGACACTGTAAGTCCATGATGAGGAGTTAGAGTTCTAAAAATCTGGGTAGGATTTAAGGTAAGTGTGCAGAGGGAATGGAAGTGTGTCAGGTGAAGTAGCAAAAGGCCCATTTGGGCAGGAGGAGCACATAACAAGATGTCAGGTTTGGCAGAAGGAACAGCAGAGAAAAGGCCAAGATGCACAAGTGAACGAGGAAGGATTCACGAGCAGTTCAGTATGATGGTGCAGAACGTGTGCTGTGGGAATGTTTGAGAGTGAGGCGAATACCCAGCTCAGGCAGGCTTATGAAACTCTTTCACACTGGAGAAAGGAGTCAATCTTCTCCTGCAGGCCTTGGGAAGCATACCAGATGGAACGCATTTAACTGCAGATA
>PVKE010051016.1:0-10769 GCA_004027555.1 Craseonycteris thonglongyai
CTTCAAAAAAGTGGCTGGTAAACAATCTATGTTCATTCAGAAACAAAATGTAACTATTCTCACATATTTCATTAAAATATAAAAATTGGCTCTAGAATAGATATAACCTATACTTTTTAAAAAATCAGTAGCCTTTAAAAGAAAAATACAATGAAAAAATAAAAGATTATATAAAAAGTACTGAAAAGTATAATATGCTGCATGAATAAGCTATAATTATAGAAAAAAAAGTGAGAAGTTCCATGTTTATTATGCTAACAGATTTATTGTTTTAATTTAAACATATTTGTTAACTCAAGATAAAAAATGAGTGCCTCAAAATAGCTGCTGTTTTGACTATCACTGTATTTCCTTCAATCTAAAACAGCTAAAAAATAATACTCACCTTAATACTTTCCAGAGTTTTCTGCCTCATGGTAATGAGAGTTCTATGTCTCTGTTCTTCTTCATAGATTCTCTCTTTACAGGTTATTCTTTCACTTATGAGATGATCATATAGAACTTGTGTATTTACTTTTTTAAATTTCATAGTTGAAAATTCGTCCCTATGAAGAAAGAATAGCAATTACCACTAATCAATTTATATTTTATTTTCTAAAACACACTTATGATACATTTTAAAAGACTTACTACTGAGAAGGCTCGAGAGGTGAATTAGGTAAGTCCTATGACTGCTGGCTCCCAGGATCACATGCAAATTACAATGAAAGAATACAAGGGCTGTCTGAAAAAAATCCAGCCACTATCAATAGATGGAGAATGGTTACACGACTGGATACTTTACAGAAAGTCCTTGTCAAATAGTCAGCCTCGAGAATCTGAAGACTAATGGAACAGAATCCCTTCAAGTATGGATATAAATAAGAGGCCACACTGAGAATGGAAGGAGAGGTGGAGATGAGAAACCGGCCGATCACAAACCCACAGGATGTCAAGAAGGACACCTTGGTGGTGGAGGCTTCCCCTGAAAGGGGCAAGGTTCTACACTGGGCTTCCCAGCCCAGAGGTTCGACGCCTGGTAAAGGAATACCCACAACATCTGGCAGTGAATATCAGTGAGGACTGCCTGTCCCCCTGGCAGACAGAAGGAGTTTGGGGACCTAGACATACTCTTAAGGGTCCCCACACAGACTCACTCACTTGGAAACACTTACCTGGCCTCTGGTGGAGGGGCAGCAACTTGAGAGGTACTAGAAACATAAGGGCAAAGACTGAGTTGTGTGGCTTTGGGGTGAGGGCTGGAGGGACAGCTGCTATTGTCTCTGTGGTGAGCCTGCCTCATAGGTAACCTACAGAAAGGTACCATCTTTTCTATTTTGAACCCTCTCCCAAAGGGCCATATATGGGACCATATTGGTCTGGTAAATCTGCACACATGCACCACCTTGGGGACACCCTAGGTTCCTGCCTCACATAGCTAGTGCTGCATCACTGGGGGCACTCTCAGCTTCTGAGTGGCCAGCATCACCCCACAAGCTCCAGATAGCAGCAGAAAGCCTGTGGCAGCCTGGGGAACTTTCATTGGTGGGCAGTCAGCCACAATTTGTGCAGGTAACTTCTCTTGGGCAGCTCTTGGGAATCTGTGGGCCCAAGGCAAGTGGTAGTTAGTCATGGTGTTCTCAGGAATTTAGTGAACTGGTCATAGGCCCTGCACTGGTGCAAGAACTGAATCTGCATTAACTTTATAAAAACCACCAGCCATACCTCGTGACTCCCTGGGGCCCTGCCTGACCAGCGAGGCTACATCACTGGGAACACTCTAAACACTGGGTCAACCAGCCTGGCCTGCTCATCTAATGAGGCTCTTTCAATGGCTGAGCCTTATGGGAAGCCAGCAAGGTGCCTCTGGGCCTTTTGTTTAGCTGCTCAAAGCCTAATACTGGTGGCAGCTGGCCTTAGTTCGCAGCAAGGCCATCAATACACACCTCCAGGTCCAGCAAAGGCAGAACCAATGGCATACAGCTTTGTAGCTCTTAACCAGGCAGCTGAGAGCCAGTCAAAGGCGAGGATAGAATTGACTTGCATGGAAGCACCTATGAAAAGATACCAGGAACAACACACCGAGAAGCTGGCTTCAGATGACACCAAAGCACTACTTGGATAGCCTTACAAGTAGCACACACAAAGAGAGATCTCAACAAGCATGAGAGCCTTCTGGGATAAATGGCCTGCTGGAGGTCAGTCCTCACATAGCAGCTCATACACTGTGGGCATAGGCAATACTCACAGCCAGTCAGCCTGGGAGTCAATCGCACCCACTGATGCACCAAAAAAATAAAGGCTCAACTACAATAGGAGAATACACACAAAACACAGAAGGGACAGTCCTTGAACACTCACATAGGAGATTAGGGAGATTATGGCATTGAACCTCACAAGATACCTACCACATAAGGCCACCCAGTAAAGACTGAGAGATATAGAAGGTCTACTTAATACATATACACAAACACAGAGAGGCAGCCAGAATGAGGAAACAAAGAAACTTGTCCCAAATAAAAGAATAGAAGAAATCTCCAGAAAAAGAAGTAAATAAAATGAAGGCAACCAACCCACCAGAGAGTTTGAAACACTCATTATAACTAAAGGAACTTAGTGAGAACTGCAACAAAAAGATAGTAGGCATAAAGAAAGACATAGAAACCATAGAAAACAACCAGTCAGAAATAATGAATACAATAACTGAAATGAAGAATATACTAGAAGTAATCAACAGCACATTAAATGAAACAAACGATCAAAATAGTGATTTAGAAGACAATGTAGCAGAAAACATCCAATCTGAATAACAAAAAGAAAAATTAATTAAAAAAATGAAGATAGTTTAAGAGACCTTAAGGACAATATCAATCATAAAAACATTCGCCTCATAGGAGTACCAGAAGGAGAAGAGAGGGAGCAGGAGATCAAGAACCTATTAGAAGAACTGTTGACTGAAAGTTTCCCTAACCTGGCAAAGAAAATAAAGACATATAAGCCCAGGTGGTAAAGAAAGTCCCAAACATGATGAATCTAAAACCCACACCAAGACATATCATAATTAAAATGGCAGGTGTTAAAGACAAAGAAAGAATCCTAAAAGCAGTAAGAGAAAGGCAACTAGTTACCTACTAGGAAACACCCTTAAGATTTCTACCTGATTTCTCAACAGAAACTTTGCAGGCCAGAAAGGAATGGCAGAAAATATTTAAAGTGATGAAAAACAAGGGTCTACAACCAAGAGTACTCTACCCAGCAAGGCTAGCACCTAAAATTGAAGGCAAAGGATAGTATGCAGGGTCCTCAAACAATGAAGAATAGAACTACTATTCCACCCAGCAACCCCACTTCTGGGCATCTACCTCCCAAATTTGAAAACCTTAGTCTACAAAGATATCTATACCCCAATGCTCATCATAACACTATTCATGGTGGCCAAGTCATGGAAATAACAAGTGTCCTTTTGACAGATGACTAGATTAAGAGTCTGTGGTATATTTACACAGTGGAATATTACTCAGCCATAAGAAAAGATGAAATACTCCCATCTGTGACAAAACGGACGGACTTTGAGATCATCGCGCTAAGCAAAGTAAGCCAGATAGAAAAAGCCAAGAACCATATAACTCCACATGTGGAACATAAAACTGAAAGCAACAAAAATAAAAACTCATGGACATAGTCAATAGTTTAGTGGTTACCTAAGGGTAAGGGAAGAGGGGGTGGAGAAGAAGGATGGGGGACTGAAATATATAATTATGGAAAGAAACCTGACTCTGGGTAGTAAACACACAATGCAACACATAGACAATGTATTGTAGAATTGCATACATGGACTCTATGGAATTTTTACTTACCAATGTCACCCCAATAAATTTAACAATAAAAAAATTTGAAAGTGAGAAAAAGAGCTTACAGGATAAGAAGAACTTAAAGGAATTCATTACCACCAAGCCAATATTACAAGAAATCTTAAAGTGACTTCTTTAAAAAGAAGGAAGAAGTAAAAAAAACCCAAAAGATCAAAAATATGAATAATGAAATGGCAATAACTATGTACCTATCAATAATCACTTTAAATGTAAAAGGATCAAATGCTCTAATCAAAAGACTTAGCACAGCTGAATGGATAAGAAAACAAGACTCACTGCAAATCAAAAGACACATATAGACTAAATGTAAAGTGGTGAAAAAAGGTATTTCATGCAAATAAGAGTTAGAAAAGGCTGGAGTAGCAATTCTTATATAGGACAAAATAGACTTTAAAACAAAGACTATAGAAGGAGACAAAGAAAGACATTACATAATGATAAAGGGATCAATCCAACAAATATACATAACCCTAGTGAACACCTATGCACCCAACACAGAAGTACCTAAATATATAAAACAAATATTGAGTGACATAAAGACAGAGATTGACAGTAACACAATCATACTAAGAGACTTGAACACTCCACTGATACTAATAGACAGATCTTCCAGACAGAAAATCAACAAGGAAACATTGGCACGCTAGACCAGATGGATTTAATCGATATTTTTAGACCATTTCATCCCAAAGTAGCAAAATATACATCTTTTCAAAAGCACATGGAACATTTTCCAAAATAGCAGATATGAAGCCACAAAACAAATCTCATTACATTTAAGAAGTTTTAAATCATATCAAGTGTCTCCTCTGAGCACAATGATATGCAACTAGAAATCAATTACACAAAGAAAAACTGGAAAACATGCCAACACATGGAGGCTAAATTACATGCTACTAAATAATGAATGGGTCAACAAGATCAAGGAAGAAATCAAAAGATACCTTGAGACAAACGAAAATGAAAACACAATACCCCAAATCCACAGGCCATAGAGAAAATAGTCCTAAAAGCAAAATTCGTAGCAATACAGGCCTACCTTAAGAAACAAGAAAAATCTCAAATAAAGTCTAAATTTACATGTAAGGGAAACGGTAGAGGGATAGCAAAGCCCAAAATGAGTATAAGGATAAAAATAATAAAGATCAGAGAGGAAATAAATGAAATAGAGGATAAAAAAAATCAATGAAAGCAGGAGTTGGTTTTTTTAAACAATAAACAAAGTTGACAAACTTTATTTTTTAAAGATTTATTTTTATTTTTTGACAGAGAGAGACAGAGAGACAGACAGAAGGGGGAGGGCCCAGAGCAGTCTCCATAGTTTTGTGGGTAGGTATGGGGCTGCGCAGGGCAGGAACCTGGCTGGGGGCTTCCCGCATGAGCCCCCAGCAAAAATGAAACAGGGGCACACCCCAGTCCAGCATATGCATCCGCGTGGGCCAGAGCCAGGATTCAATCCTTGGACCCTTGGGCTACAAATGAGTGCTGAACTGGTTGAGTCATTTGGGCATCCCCCAACTTGACAAACTTTTAACCAGACTTATCAAGAAAAAAAGAGAGAGTACCCAAACAAATAAAATCACAAATGAAAGAGGAGAAGTAATAACAAACACCACAGATATAAAAAAAAAAAAAATTTAAGGAAATACTATGAATAACCGTACACCACCAAATAGAACAATCTGAAAGAAATATGTAAATTTTTAGAAGCATAACAATCTTCCAAGTCTGAATCAAGAAGAAATAAAAAATCTGAACTGACCAATTACTGCTAATAAAATTGAATGCGTTATCAACAAGCTTCCAACAAACAAAATTCCTGGACCAGATAGATAGATGGCTTTATAAGTGAATATTACCAAACATATAAAAAAAATTTACACCTATTCTCTCAGACTATTCAAAAAAATTCAAGAGGAGAGAGGCTCCTGAGCTCATTTTATGAGGCCACCATTACCCTAACTCCAAAATCAAATAAAAAGAAACCTATAGGCTGATTGATATCCCTAATGACCATAGATACAAAAGTCCTCAACAAAAAATTAGCAAATCAAATTCAGCAATACATTAAAAAGATTATATACAATGGTCAAGTGGGATTCATTCTTGTTATGCAAGGTTGGTTCAATATCATTCACAAATCAATTAATGTGATATACCACAGAAATAAAATAAAAAGTAAAAATCATAATGAATAGACGCAGAAAAAGCATTAGACAATATCCAGCACCCATTTATGAAAAAACTCTCAGCAAAGTGGTAATAAAGAGAACATATCTCAACATAATGAAGCCCATCTATGGCAAATCCACTGCTAATATCATTCTCAGTGGGGAAAAGCTAAAAGCATTCTCCTTAAGATCAGGAACAAGACAAGGATGCTCACTCCCACCATTTTTATTCAACATAGTATGGGAAGTCCTAGCCTCAGAAATCAGATAAGTAAGAGAAATAAAAGGCATTCAAATTGAAAAGAAAGAAAGAGCGCTGTCAGTATTTGCTACTTGCAGATGACACGATATTATATCTAGAGAACACCAAAGATTCCACCAAATGCTATTAGAACTGATAAATGAATTTAGTAAAATAGCAGAATACATTAAAATTCAGAAATTGGTTACATTTTATTCACCAATGATGAACTACCAGAAGGACAAATTAAAAAACAATCCCATTTACTGTACAAAACAACACAAGATTACATCAAGCCCAGGAGAAAATGATACACTCAAGAGATGTAAACGTAAGATGTATGATGCTGCTGCAGGTGTAGCACAGCACACTGTTTTATAGCAAACATCTTTGATAAGTAGAAAGGAGTACACTCTAAAATAATGACAAAAAAGTATAGTATAGTGAATACATAAACCAGTAACAGTTTTTTATCATTATAAAGTACTACATACTATACATAATTACATGAGTTATACTTTTATATGTCTGGCAGTGCAGTAGGTCTTACAGCAGCATCACCACAAACATATGAGCAATGTGTTATGCCATGACATTAGGACAGCTAAGATGTCACTAGGAGAAAGGAATTTTTCAAGTCCATTATCACCTGATGGGACTACTGTTGTACAGGCAGACAGTCATTGATTAAAACATCGTTATGCACTATAGGACTATACATGTACTGTGCATGATTATCTGCAATAATCTTCCTTTCCAACCCTATTTCAGGGAGTCAATATGCACAGTTGAACGAGCACACACTTCGGAACAGGATAGATTTAAGCTGGCGAACTCTACCGCTAATTAGCTGTGCGATCTCAGGACCGTCATTTCATTTTCTTGGGTTTCTGTTCCCTCAGCACTTACACAGGAATGTTAACACATAATTTAAGAATTTTCTGTGAGATCTGGAGGAGATAAAGGCACATAGATTGCTTGTCAAGTGCCTGGCACATTATAAAGACAATCAATGGTAGCTTTAAATATTACTTGACTTTATCCAATATCATCCTTGTTAATTACTAGAATTGTAAACAACACCACAGTGTTAGCTATTCCTTTCCTCCTTTTCCTGGGGAAAGGCAGAGTTTTGTCAAGTTTAGAAAGGTAACTGATTCACTGGGACAAGGTGATCACTTTTGTCTCAAAGGCAATAATATAGGCACAGGATAGAAAAAAATGTTAGGACTGAAACTGGAAGAATCCTGAAGAAAAGCAAAAATTCTTCAGCTCCTGAGTTAAATCTTCATAAAAACTGAACATGAATTATATAATTTTAGGCTTGTACCTTTGAGCCACCAAATATTCTTACAGATATTAAAGTAGATAAATATATTTCAAAGTAGCAGACAGCATGTTTTCTTGCTTTCTTACATGACATACTGAATATGAGTCTTTTTCAGATAAAGCTATATGATCATTTTGAAAATAAGTTTTTACCCTGTGGTAATAGCTAAGCAATTCCTTGTTAAGTACATTGACTTGACTTTATTAAGATATAAGGAATTAGGTTGTGAATAACTGTTTTCCTGAACTTCATCTGTTAAATGCTATCATTCTATTAATGTTGTATTAACCTTCTATATTTAAGTTGAAATATAATTCCTATTTGTGAGGAATGCATAGTCCCTCAATAGCTAGCTCTCCAAGAGCCATTCTGAATATATTATAAAATAGAAACCAAGAGTGAAGTTACATCAAAACTTATCAAAAAAGTTTGGGTGAAAATTATATATTACTAACCATGTCATATAGGTAAGAAATACTGAAAGTTCTTATACTTGGAAAAAGAGAAGTATTCCCAGTTATTCAAATAAAAATAACCCCAGGGGAGCAAAACATGAAAGCAATGTATGATTGCATTTTTAAACCATAATTATCAAATACTACATGTATGTTCCACATCACACTATGATAAAAAATATGGATCATTTTAAGAATAAATTTTAGGGATGCCAGGATAGCTCAAGAGGTTGAGTGTTTGCCTTGCAACCACAAGGTCCCAGGATCAAATCCAACCCCCAGCCCATGCAAACCCACATGCTGAAATGTGGCACACAACTGGTAAACCACCAGGATGGCAGCAAATGTTCTTGTCTCCCACGATGGAGGCCCCCAGTTTGGTTCTGCCCCACGCGGTACCACATCCACATGAGTGGAATGAAACTGTGTCAAAAAAACACTAATGATGTACAACTATGGAGACTGCTCTGAGCCCTCCCTTCTTCTCTCTGTCTCTATCTCTCTTCTTCACCTCAAACAGTAAAATTAATCTTTTAAAAAAGAATAAATTATAAATATGAAATTTGATCTTATCTTTTTATATTCAACATTTACTATTTTGATACAATTTAAGTACTTACTTTAAATTGTCAAGTGTCTGAACTAAATTTTCCTTTTCCTTTTCTTTTTTGTTTAGGTCCACATCCAATTTACTTATTTTTTCTTGAAGATCCATTGTTTTACTTTTAGCAATCTTTATTTCATTAAAAATAACTGAGCATTTTTTCTGGAAAACAAGTTCAGGGATGTTACTTTAAATCTCATGATTTTTAAATCATTGCTATTTATGGACACAATTTCATTTAGCCATGCGAATAATTAAAAGCAAAGAGTAACTTCTTACCAATTTAAGTAATACTAGGTTTATGTTCTCTTCTTCTCCATTGTTACACCTGATGAGATTTTCTAAAGAGTGGGTTAAAACTATCCTTTCTCCCTAAATCTCTCTCTCCCCCTTTCCTTCTACACTAACTTGTCCCCATTCTCCCACCTTAAAGGCATGTCCTTTCAATATGCAAACATTTGGTTACTGGTTTTCAGACATGCACACTGAAGGTAGACAAGAATATATATTTTAATCTTTCAAAGAAATCGATATTTAATACCAGCACAATTTTCAAAGGCTGGCCTATGCAATTCTAGATTGGAGATTTGATTGTGTAGGATCCCTACTTGCCTGTTGGCATGAATACTGACTAATTGACTGCTTAGGTGACTAACATACTGATTGTTGTTCCCACATCTGGCATTGCTTCTAATCAGTGCTACTCTTTCAATCGCTTCCACAAATCTCAACCACTCCCTTTGCTCCTATTTTCCTCCATTTTGCCCATATGCTTCTTAATTCTTCCCCTATTCTTATAGAGTGTAAGAAGAATAGTTAATCTTTTATATTTGTTTTCTTATAAAAATCTCTTTCTCCAAGATTTTGAACACTGGGTACTGTATTTGAATTTTCATACTGTCCCTGTTTTGTTTCTGTTTTCCTGAAGCTCTGAAAGTTAATTTTCTACTGATGAGAGGTTGTATTTTTTGTGTGTTTGCTTTTGTTTTTGTTAATGTTTTTTTTTTTAAATACCAAAATGTAGTTGAAAGATGCCTGACTGGGATTCTTCAATGGGCCTACTAGAATATTATGTTATTAGTGGGAGAAAAGTTAACCTAAAAAAAAAAGTGTTGAGAGGTACACAAGTATGTTTGATTAAAGTAAGTAGGTAGGAGTCAGAGAGAATGAACAACTCTGAATACAGCATGCTATCTATCACTAAACATGACTTTCAGGTGAGATTCCATAATTCATGCCTAATCTCTTTTTTTTTAATTGTTAAATGTCTCATGAGAAACTGCAGAGACTTCAGAAGCTATGGTCTCAACAACTCAGACCATACCAGCCATTTCAGTAGTGCTGGGTGTGCCAGAGGATTCTACCCTAAAAGAAAGAAAGACAGTGTGCTTCCTGCAGACAGCAATGAAAAAGTTATATTGTGGCACCTTTAATAGGAACTATCAGTGAGGCTTTAGTAAATGTGAGCAGTGCATGCCCTTTCATGGCATTGAAGATAACAGATACACCAACATAAAGAGTTGAATATGGAGAGAAATCATTCAATGCCACATGTAGGGAGTACAAATACACGTATCTTGAGTGAGCAATTTTGGGAGACTCCAAGATCCACTTATAAGTCTTCTGAAAAACAAAGAAGTGTCACCAGAGCAAATATAAATAGAAGCATAAAACAGTAAGTACATTTATAATTTCACTACTCTGGCTTATTTTTTCACTATCTTGGGTCATAAAGGCTCCAGAAAATTGGAGGCTTTCCACCCAAAGGTGCTTTCAAGCCTAGACTTGGAATGGTCTGGAAATCTAAATTGCAGATAACTAATGTTTTACTACGTATATTACCGGTACTTTTTAAACTATAGTTTTCATTATTTCTTATCTCAAAAACTTTCAAACCACATTTTAAAATATTACATAACAAAAATTATATTCAGATTCTAAATTATTAATGTGATATATTTATAACCTTTATTAAAATTTAATAAATATATTTTATGTTATCTAAATGTAATAAGTTCAAATTCTGCACCTAAGACTTAAATTGGGGTTAAAAATAGTAAAAATTCAGTACTACTGTTTAGGTTGGCCCGTGAATGAAATGCTTATGCACAGTGAAA
>PVKE010051017.1:0-10770 GCA_004027555.1 Craseonycteris thonglongyai
TTCAGTGCATAGTTATTTCTATTTTACTTTTTGACAGATAGAGAGAGAGACAGAGACAGAGACAGTTAGAGAACCGAACTGTGGGAACTCCCCAGTTCAGCACGTGGGTCCTGCCTGGGCCGGAGCCGGGATTCGATCCTCGGTCCTCATGGCCTCAAAGCGAGCGCTCAACCCGCTGAGCCGTCCCGGCTTTCCCACTGTATGGCTCTTGAATAAACACTCCTTTCCTTTTCACCAACCTCCAACTCCAGAGTTTGCCTGTGGGTGGGGCAGCAGAACTCACTTGCTATTCCGTAATGGCATCATCAGGCATTCCACTTCATGTTCCTTTCTGCCTGTAGGACATGAAGAGAAGGTGCTGGGACATGTTCTTCCCAGTGAGTTCTGGTCAATTCAGTCCAGCAGCTTCTGGTTATGATTTGTTTCACCTGTACAATGACCATGGGGTAAAGGTGCCCTGATCTCTCTCTCTCTCTCTCTCCCTCCCTCCCTCCCTCCCTGTTTTATTATAATAAGATTTTAGAATAATAAATCTGACTGCAGTCAGAGACACAGTCTTAAGAGGATGATGATAGAATTCCTCGGAGGGAGAGAGCTGTTCTTTTGTTTGAGAAACACCTTAATGGATCTTTTAATTATGCAAAGCCGGGCCCCAGGGCTGCTGTGGGTGGGAAGGATGAGACAAAGAGGAAGCTAAATTGGACTGTCTAATAAAGTCAGGAATTTTGCAACTATCCCAGGAGATAGCCTTAGGCAAGGGGCCCCCAGCAAAAGAAAGAAGGCAGCCCTCCCCCACCAGCTCCTCCAAGCACCAACACCCTTGGGGAATAGCACTGGTATTCCCTCCACATGTAGCAGTACTTCACCTACCTATTAACGGATAGGGCAGCCCATCCGTTAGAGTGCGGAGCCATCTGGATTACAGATTTCAACTATCTCATTCCCCGGGTCTGTAAATGTTTATTACAAAGCAATGAATTGCCATTTTGGTGTCTACTTCAAACTTTCTTGGAGTCAGGGAATGGAGGAGGCAGCGTGGGAAATGATGAGATGGAGATAAGGCAACTGGCCACCTTAGAGGTTCAGGATAGAACAGAGATGATTATGAGGTGTTTACCTGTAGCTCTGTTTTCCAGTTTGCAAGGTCACCTTCTGTCCCATTGCTTCACCAAATAAATCAAGAGTGCAGTCTGCATCACTTGCTCATGATTTGTGGAGTCCTATTTGACTTTCGGGGGATATGATCCAAAGCTGAGTCCCGCGTGAGCATGGACGCGATAACAGCAGAGACCAGTCACACCTGTGTTCCACCTCAGCATCTGGCTTCCATTTGAAAGGCGACCTCTTATTCTTAGATAATGTCCTTCCTATTTTGCATGAGACAATGAAATCTATTTTTACAATCGTATTTGAAAAAATGAAAATTATACTCTACTATTATCTCCCTTTTAAAAACATTTTTCACTGGTTCTTAAAATCCCGAAGTCTGACAGGAAGCCCCACTCTGAAGGTCCTGAGCCTCCAGTGGACCTTACTTACCAAGGTCAGAAATGAGGTACCTGGCTTGCCCTACCATGAAGCTTCTGCTGCTCCTGCTTCAGTGTGTGCGACTTTACTACTCACTGTGTCATCAGCATGGCTGGCACAGCCTTCAGCAATGAAACCAGCCCTTATAAGCAGCAGAGGTGAGTTTGCGTGGGCAAACTTCGTGGCTTTTCCCAATAAAGCATCAGAATAAGCATAAGACTCAGAGGCACATGTATTTTAGCTGGATATTCAGTTCACAGGAGCAGAAATTTTTCAGCTCCTCAGTCATACTTAAACACTGCTTAGCTTTTACTATACATCATGAGGAGAGGAACCCTTTTCATGGTCTCATAGTCTTTCTTTACCCTTGTCATGATGCGTGGTGGCCTTTTCTCACCCCTCATCCTACATTTTTGGCCTCCCCAGGCTCCTCTCCCTCTGCCTACTCTCAGGGGTTCCTTCTTCTCTGATGCCTCTTACTATAATGTGGAGCATCGGGTTGTCAGCATTAGGCTGCTATGATGAGGTACCAACAACTCTGAGACCAGCCCTAGAAGCATGAGGACAGTCCCCCAAACACGAGAGATGACACCCACATGAAGCTCTTCCTCTGTGCTCTGCCCGTGGTCCTCGCCTCTCTCCACACCAGTGCTTCTCACTGTGTCCTCTGGACCTGCAGTCGAACAGTCCAGGTAGCCTGTTGAGTACGTGGCTGCCTGGAACTTGAGGAGACCTTAAGTTACACAGAGCCACCTGTAACTACTCTCCTTACCCCGGGTCAGACCAAGGCTCAGTGGGCGGTCACTTGGAGCAGGGCTCCTGGTAGCACAACTGCCCTAGGTTTCCCATGACATCTTTTGGGAAGGCTCTGTCCAGCCATGATATGCAGAGGCCTTTCCTTTTCTGTCCTCCACACCAGTGAAGGCATCTCTGCAGTGCTGCCCTGGCCCTCCACAGCTCTTAGGAATTTTGTCCCATGTTGCCCAAGGGCACAAGGAAGGAACATGTGCCCAGCATCTTCTCTGTGTGTCTTCAAGCAGAGAGCAAAGTTGGAGTCAGATGTGCTATTCAATACTCTCACCAGTGAGACAGGTCATCAAGATGGCGGCATGAGAGGAGATTCTTGAAACCTCTCTTGGAAAATAGAATGAATTGAACAACTAAAATCCAACCAGGGAATCCTAAGCAACACATAGCCTCAGCTGAGAGAGCCACTCATCACAAGAAAACACCTAAAAGCCAGAGAAAGGTAGGTGAGCAAGAGAGAAGTGAAGGGAGCAGTGCAGAAACGGGGCTGTGGAGAGAGATCCAGAGACCAGCAGAAGAGAGTGAGGTGATGACCTGAGAACCGGGGCAGAAGCACAGCACAATGTGGCGGTTAGAGGCCCAGAACCCACAAGGGTGGAGGCTTGGGCAGCCAGAGTGTGGGGCAGGTAGCAGGAGTGTGATGCAGGCTGCTGGAGTACAATTTGAGCAGCTGGGAGCTCAGGGCCAGCAGCTGGAGCATGGAGCAGGAGCAAGGAGCCAGCAGTTAGAGTGGGGGGACAGTGGCCAGAGTATGGCCTGGCCCTGGTTGAGCTAGAGCCTGAGCCAAGATGTGATACACAGTCTTGGGGGAGTTCGGACCCCAGATGGAGCTCTGTGTGGCCTTAGGGACAGAGTTTGGATGCTTCCCCTTACTCTGTGCCTAATCTCACCCTCCCCTCCCAACTCCACCAGTCCTGCGTACAGTCAGCTGCAACCAGGAAACCACTATTATACTATGCTGCAAACAAACCTGTGCCTTTTCCAACAAACCCCACCCCCACCCTTCTGGCTGAAACTGGCAAGAGGCTCAAGGAAACTGTGAAGCACAGGTGTGGTAGCTTCTGAATGCAGTGGAATCTCAGAGGCATAGAATAGCATCACCCACCACATCCTCCCAAACAGGAGGCATACAGAGACCAAGGTGACAGAGTCAAAGAGAAGCTCACCTTCTAGGAAGTCTCCCACTGTGACAAAACCAAATAACCAAGAAAAAATGTTGTAAGACACTACAGCAACACCAACTGGGAAGTGAAAGAAAGACCTCTTCACATCTACCAGGGGAAAATTTTTATGCCCAGGAAGAGAAACACTCCAATACCAATGTGTAAGCTGCTCAGAAAGAAAATGAAAAATCTCCAGAAAAGGAACTTAACGATATATGAGCTAAATGACAGAGAATTCAATATTGCAATTCTGAAAACACACAAAGAGATCAAAGAAAGGCAGCTAAGCACAGCAAAAGCAGCTAAATAGTTTCAGAAAGGAAATCTGTGAGCAAAAGAAATAATTTAACAACAACAACAAAAAAATGAAACTAAAAAAGAACCAATTAGAAATTCTGGAGATAAACAGCACAATAAAAGAAATAAGAAATGAAATTGCTAGCAAGGAAGTAGAGCCGACTGATGGGGGAAAGAATTGGTGATATCAACAATAGAAATATGGAAAGGTCATAAAAGGAAAAGGAGAGACCTCAGAGTTAATAGAAACTGAAAGATCTCTACAGAAACTATCTGACTCCATCAGAAAGAGCAACATAGGGATAATAGATATTCAAAGGACCAGATGGGTACAGAGAATTTGCTCAAATAAATAACAGATAAGAACTTCCAGAATCTATGGAAAGAACTGGAACCTCAAATCCAAGAAGGAAACAGGACCCCTAGCTACCTAAATTCTAGCAGAACTTCTCCAAGGCACGCTATACTGAAGATCTTTCAGATCAAAGACAAAGAAAGAATCCTCAAGGCAGCCAAGGAAAAGAAGAGCATAACCTAAAAAGGAAAGCCCATCAGGCTGTCATCAAACTTTACCATAGAAACTCTACAAGCCAGAAGGGAGTAGAATCAAGTATCCAAAACATTGAAGGAGAGAAATTACCAGCCAAAAATAATCTATCCAGCAAAGTTATCATTTAGATATGAAGGAAGAGTAAGATCTTTTCAGACATACAGAAGCTGAGCAAATTCTCCAGCACAAGGCCAGCATTTCAAGAAATACTGAAGAAGGTTATTCAACCTGAAACAAACAAACAAACAAACAAACAAAAATAGGAATAAAATGGAACAATAAAAACATAAAAGAGAAGTAAATGTTTAAATTTCCAAAAGAAAATCGAGATAAGATGCATCCTTAAGAAAAGGGACCACTGCATATATGAAAGTTGCTTTTACATAAACTTCATGGTAACCACTCAAAAGAAATTCAGAACTGAAATATGTAAGAACAACAACAAAAAAAAAAGAAAAAAGAGGGAAAAGTCATAGAATACCATCAAACTAAAGTAACTAACAGAAAGAGAAAAGCAAAGAAGCAATTGCAAAAAAGAGCTACCAGAACACAAAAGAAAAAATGGCTATAGAAAATCTTCATGTATCAATATCATCCTAAATGTAAATGGAACTAAACTCAGAGTAGCAGTCTGGATTAAAAAACAAAACCCAAACTTGGGGAGGCCAGGATGGCTCAGCGGGTTGAGGACACACTTTGCAGCCCCAGGGACCGAGGATCAAGTCCCAGCCCCAGCCTATATGAACCCATTTGCTGATCTGGTGTGTGCTTCCCATGGGGGAGGCCCCCAGCTCAGTTCCTGCCCTGTGTGGCTCCTGCCACCTGTGTGGAGTGAAACCATGTTAAGAACTGGTGACATGCAGCTGTGGAGAATGCTCTGGGCCCTCCCCCTTCTCTCTGTCTCTCTCTGTCTCTGTCAAAAGCTATAAAATAAATCTAAAAAAAAAAAAAAACTTATGCTGCCTCCCACCTCAGCCACAAGGACAAATACAGACTCAGAGTGAAAGGGTAGAAAACAGTACTCCAAGCAAATGGCATCCAGAGAAAAGCAGGGGTGACAAAACTTATATATGACAAAACAGACTTCAGGATTTAAAAAAGGTAATAAGAGACAAAAATGGGCATTTTATAATGATAAAGGGGACAATACAGCAAGAAGACGTTGACACATTAATATGTATGCCCCCAACCAGGAAGTATTGAAATGTGCAAAGCAACTATTAACAGAACTGAAAGGAGAAACTGACAAAAACAATTATAGTAGGGGGCCTAAACACCCCCTTGACAGCCATGGACAGATCATCCAAAGGATAAATAAATAAGGAAATATCAGCTTTCAGAGATATATTACAGCAATTGAATATTTGACATTTATAGGACATTTCATCCTACAACAAATGACTATCCATTTTGTTCTAGTGCACATGGAACAGTCCCAAGGATAGACCATATGCTGGGTCTTAACCTACCCTCAGCAAATTTAAGAAAATTGAAATCATACAAACTATCAACTCCAAAGAGAAAGCCCAAAATTCCCACATATACACGGAAATTAAACACCATATATTTTTTTTTAATGACTGATTCCAAGAAAATATAAAGGAAGAGATTAGAAAATACATGGAAACTAGTGACGATGAAAATACAATATATCAAATTTATTGGGATGCAACAAAAGCAGTAATAAGAGGGAAATTTATATCACTACTGGCCTATCTCAAGAAACAATAAAATTCACAAGTAAACAACCTAACGTCACCTCTTAAAGAACTAGAAAAAGAAGAACAAATAAAATCCAAAGCCAGAAAAAGGAAGAATATATTAAAAATTATAGCAGGGGGAAGTCAGGATAGCTCAGTGGGTTAAGCACTCATTTTGCAGCCCCGGGGACCGAGGATCGAATCCCGGCCCCAGCCCATGCAGGCCCATATGCTGAACTGGGGAGTGCCGTAAGTTTGGTTCTCACCGGGGTGAGACCCTGGCCCAATTCCAGCCCTGTGCAGCAGCCATGCCCACCTGTGGAATAAAACTATGTGGAAAAACCAATGATGTGCAACTATGGAGACTGCTGTGGGCCCTCTCCCTTCTCTCTGTCTCTGTATCTCTCTCTCTCTCTCTCTCTCTCTCTCTCTCTCTCTCTGTCAAAAACAATAAAAATAAATCTTAAAAAAATATATAGCAGAACTAAATGAAATAGACAACAGAAAAACAATAGAAAAAATTAATGCAAAAAATACCTGGTTCTTTGAAAAAATTAATAAAATTGACAAACCCCTGGCTAGGCCTACCAAGGGAAAAAGATAAAAGACACAAATAACCAAAATTAGAAATAAAAGAGAAGAAATTACAACTGATATTACAAAACTACAAAGAATCATACAAGAATCTAAGAAGGGCTAGATGCCACCACATTTTGCAACCTACTAGAAATGAACAAGTTTCTAGAAACATATAGTCTAGCTAGACTGAACCAAGAAGAACTGGATAACCTAAACAAACCAGTCAACAGTAAGGAAATTGAAGCAATCATCAAAAAACTCCACAAAATCAAAAGTCCAGAACCAGATGGTCTCACTAATGAGTTTTGCCAGGCTTCAAAGAGGAATTAACACCTATCCTCCTCAAACTCTTCCAAATGGTTGAAGAAAAGGCAATATTTCCCAACTCATTCTACAAGGCCAACATTACCTTAACATGAAAACATGGCAAGGATAACACACAAAAAAAGAAAACTATATAGACCAATATCTCTGATGAACACAAATGTAAAAATCCTAAACAAAGTGCTAGCAAATAGAATACAACAATGCATTAAAAAGACTATAAATAATGATGAAGTGGATTCATCCCAGGGGCACAAGGACAGTTCAACATATACAAATCAATCAATGTGCTATATCACATAAACAAATAAAAGATAGAAAACATATTATTATATCAACTGATGCAGAAAAACATTTGGGGGAAGCTGGGATGGCTCAGTGGCTGAAGCATTAGCTTTGCAACCCCAGAGCCCAAGGATCAAATCCTGGGCCCAGCCCATGCAGACCCATATGCTGAACTGGGGTGTGACACCAGTTCAGTTCTTGCCAGGGCCTGTGAGGGAGGCTCCTGGCTCAGTTCCTGCCCTGCGCAGCCCCACACCCACCTGTGGAGTGAAATTATATGGAAAACTAATGCTGTCAACAATGGAGACTGCTCTGGGCTCTCCCCCTTTTCTTTGTCTCTCTCTGTCTGTCTCTCTCTGTGTCAAAAAACAATAAAAATAAATCTTTTTAAAAAAGCATTTGACAATATGCAGCATCCATTTATGATCAAAACACTGAATAACATGGGAATTGAGGGAAAGTACCTCAACATAATAAAGGCCACATATGACAAACCCTCAGCTAACATCATACTGAATGGGGAAAAACTGAAACCCTTTTTTCTAAAATCAGGAACAAGACAAGAATGTCCCCTGTCACCACTGCGATTCAACATAGTGCTGGAAGTTCTAGACAGAGCCATTAGGCAAGAGAGAAAGAAATAAAAGACATCCAAATTGGGAATGAAAAAGTTAGACTGTCACTTTTTGCAGATGACATGATCCTTTATATAGAAAACCCATAAAAGACACAAAATTTAAAAAAAAAGAAAAGAAAGAAAACCCTAAAGACTCCATCAGAAAACTATTAGAAATAATAAATGACTACAGTAAAGTTGCAGGATACAAAATCAGTGTACAAAATTCCATTGCATTTTTATATACAAACAATGAAACTTCAGGAAAAGAAATGAGAAAAACAATACCTTCTGCAATCACAACAAAAAGAATAAAATACTTAGGAATAAACTTAACAAAAACATGAAGGACTTATACATGGAAAACTGTAAGACACTATTAAAAGAAATGGATTGAAAGAACATAGGTAAAATGGTCATATTACGTAAGGAAATATACATATTTAACACAATTCACATCAAAATCCCACAGATGTTCTTTCAAGAAATAGATTTAAAAAATCATAAGATTTGCATGGAACCACAAAAGACACCAAATCACCAAAACAATCTGATTTTAAAAAAGAATATAGCTGGAGGTATCATGCTTCCCAAGACCAATCTATACCACAGAGCATCAATAATCAAAACAACTTGGTATTGGCAGAAAAATAGACAACAGACCAATGGAACCCAACTGAATACCCAGAAATTAACCCACAAATATATGGACAGTTAAATTTTGACAAAGAGCAAAAAATATACACCAGAGTAAAGAAAGCCTCTTCAGTAAATGGTGCTGGGAAAATTGGAAAACCACATGCAAAAGAATGAATCTGGACTATGAACTGTCACCATATACTAAAATTAACTCAAAATGGATTAAACACCTCCACATAAAACCTAAAACAATAAAGTACATAGAAGAAAGCATTGGTACTAAACTTATAGACCTTGGGTTCAGAGAGCACTTTATGAACTTGACCCCAAAGGCAAGGGAAGTAAAAAGCAAAAATAAATGCATGGGATTATATCAAACTAAAAAGCTTCTGCACAGCAGAAGAAAACATCAAGAAAGCAAAGAGGCAACCAACCAAATGGGAAAAAATATTTGCAAACAATACCTCTGATAAGGGACTAATATCTAAAATATATAAAGAACTCATACAACTCAACAACAAAAAAAAACAACAACAAAGAATCTAATTAAAAAATGGGCAGAGGACCTGAACAGACACTTCTCCCATGAAGATATATAAACAACCAACAGATACAAGAAAATGCTCACTAGCATTTGCATCTTCACTAGCAATTTGGAAGATGCAAATTAAAACCACAATGAAATACCACCTCACATCTGTTAGAATGTCTGTAAACAACAGGACAAGGAATAACAAGTGCTGGAGAGGCTGTGGAGAAAAAGGAACCCTCATACACTGCTGGCAGGGTTGTAAATTGGTACAACTAGTATGGAAGGCAGTATAGAGATTCCTCAAAAAATTAAGAATAGAATTTCCATATGATTCACCAATCCCTCTTCCTGGTATCTATCCCCAAAATTTGAAAACCTTAGTCCACAAAGATATGTGTACCCCAATGTTCATTGCAGCACTGTTCATGGTGGCCAAGAAGTGGAAACAACCAAAGTGTCCTTTCATAGATGACTGGATAAAGAAGTTGTGGTACATTTATACAATATGTGGTACATTTATACAATATGTGGTACATATTACTCAGCGATAAGAAAAAGGAATATACTGCCATTTGCGACAATATGGATGGACCTTGAGATCATCATATTAAGTGAAATAAGTCAGGCAGAATAAGAACCATATAACTTCACACTTGTGAAATATAAAACTAAAAGTAACAAAGAAACAAAAAATCAAGACAGAGTCAATAGCTTAGTGGTTACCTGAGGGTAAGGGAGAAGGGATGGGGGAGGAGTGCAGGGGCATCAAATATATGGTGATGGAAAGAGAACTGACTCTGGATGGTGAGCACATAATGCAAAACATAGACCATGTATTGTAGAATTGTACATCTGGAACCTATATAATTTCACTAATCAATGTCACCTCAATAAATTTAATAATTAAAAAACCAATGCTCTCACCAGTGGTAAGAGAGTTCCATTTTTCCCATATCCCTGCCAACACTTGGTATTATTCATCATTTTTGTTTTACAATCTAACACATAATAATCATTCATTATTGTGTTAATTTGCATTTTTTAATTAATAATATGGTTTGAACATCTTTTCAAATACTCCTTAGCCTTTTGAATTGCCTACTCTATAAACTGTCTGATTGTAATCCTTTGCCCAAGGTTCTACCCAGTGCTTCTCAGCTGCTTGACTTTGCCTAGAGGCCCTTGGGAGGGAGAAAATCAGTCCAGCCTCAGAGTCACCTCCACCCACAGAAACGGCTTACATTGTTTGGACACTCTGCTTCCTGAATTATCTCACCCACATGTACTTAGAAAGTGAGTAGGCCAGAGCCAGGGTAAAGAAGGTACAAGATGCAGAAGTCCAGTGACCGAAATACTACATCAGAGAACAATTTGCTTGCTGGGCTGGCTTCCTGGGAGGAAAGATGCTACATTCCAGAGCTTCTTTTAGCCCCCATTAGGCAAGACGGAAAGATCATTCTCGGAGACACTAAATTAAGACTGGAGGGGGTTGGAGCAAAGTCCAATTACCAAGGGCTTCCTGTGCCTGAGCAGGACTCTGGCCAGTGGAATGAGGTGACATATGGAAGACAGTTACCTCTCTGCAGAATGCAGGCCCACTTTCCTCAAATGTGCTAGCAAGGGGAAGCCGGGATGGCTCAGTGGGTTAAGTGCTCACTTTGCAGCACCGGGGACCGAGGATCGAAACCCAGCCCCGGCCTGTGTGGACCCATGTGCTGAACTGGGAGCTCCCCCAGTTCAGTTCTCTCTCT
>PVKE010051018.1:0-10749 GCA_004027555.1 Craseonycteris thonglongyai
CAGAGTCAAAAACGACCAGAACACCGACTTAAAAACCAAGCCATTTAATTGTGTCTTTGAAGGTAAACAATACAGAGAGCTTGATCCCAAGCCCTGAGAAGGCCAGAGCTACGGGCCCAGAAGTCCCGTGGTGTGGTATGATCAAAGGAGTTCAGAAGGGTCAGAACTCAAGGTGTTCCAAGGCAGAGGACTTTTGGAATTCATGCATTCCATTTAGTAGGTTTGCAAACTGCCAGAAACTGACCCTAAGAGTCTTTTGAGATGGGGAAAATTCAACTCCTGGCTTTACAGATAAAAAAATGAAGAGTACCAAAAATGTTGTGTCTCTTCACTTTTCTCACACAATCTTAAGTCTGAGCTGTCATATCCCCAAGTCATAGTGGCCTAAGCTGTAGTTTAGGTATGAGATCAGTCCCTCTATCCATTCACGTCCATGTAATGTCACAGCAAGGGTGACCCGAGGCAGAGAGCTCTCATCAGTACAGCTTTTTAACAAGCACTTAAAATGAAAAGAACCCTCTGGCGGCACATTGAGTTAGTTTATAAGATTTTAATTTACAAATTAAAAAGCTACATGTTTTATTTTTTCTCCTTTTTCTCTTCTTTCTTTACATCACTCTTTTCCTTATCTTTCTCTTTGTCATCTTTTCTATCCTTTTTGCTTTCTTCCTTTTCCTGCCCTTCTTTCTTCTCTGCATCCCGGTTGGCAATCTTGTTGTTGATGAGGTTATGTAGGGCGACCACGGAACGAATCAGGGAGGCCAAATACACCACCACCATCTGGTCATTGGTCTTCAGGTAAAAGGCCTTGACAAACTCCTGTAGGCTTACATCTGGCAGCAGGTTGAAGACATCCTGCAGCTGGTAGATGATCTGGTGGTTGATGGGCAGCTTGCCTGTGGCTACTTTCTCCAGGTAGCTCCTGATATCCAGAAGCTTGGAGTTCAGTCCCTTCAAACCATGGACCTGGTTTGTGATACGCTGGGAAAGAGTGCCCACTGTAGTGTCTTTGATGTCTCTGTAATAATCCACAAGCATGGGTAGGAAAAAGCTTCAGTTCACTTACTACATTATCATGCAAATTCTTACATTCCGAGGAAACACCCAGCTTTGTGGGGAGGGGCATTTGCAAAAGGAAAATGTTACTTCTCTATTTTACAAAGACCTGAGTATAAACTACTTTAATTTTGTTTTCATTGGGAGGCATGTATTTCATTTTTCTTATCACAGGGCATTTTCAAAAGAGAGCTAAAATGAAAATACTTTCACTGAAAAAAAGCTCTCTCCTTCAACTTCCCTGTTCTTAAAAAAGGGTGGGTTTTCTCTACCTGCATCTATATGATGTTGTAACTTTTTGAACTGGAAGGGATCTCACTGTTTAAGCAAAACTATAACCCTTCTGAATAAGTCAGGGTTATATAAATAAATAGTGTATTTTAACATAAAACCCATACCAAGTACATTCTATGCAGAAAACCGGCTAGCTACACTCATGGACATGCACTGGAAGGGGACATGGCGGTACTTATGTCACACATCTGTTTCTGTCTAATGCTGTCAGTCAGCATTAAGTTTCCAGACAAGGCGCACTATTCACAAAGTCCTAAATCATAACTCACGACACTTTAGAGATGATCCAGGCCTAGAACCCAGGTCTCCATACTTCTGATACAGCTATCTCCCTTACACCAAACAGCTTCTCGAGCTGCTTATGATTCTGATGCCATCTTAAGTCTCACCGTAACAAGTGTTCTACTCCAACTTCCTCAGCCTCCTCTGCTCCAATTTCGCTGGTTACATGCTCAAATGTTTTTGATGTTGGAGTTCCATCCTAGGAGAGGAAGCTTAACTATAGTTATTTATTTACAAACAAATTGGCACATGTTCCTTTTCCCACCTTGATTCTTCTGCTTTAAGGAAAACCAATTTATGGGTGCATTACTGGGTTTTCCATGGCAATGGTGGGTAAGGGTTAGTCTTCTCTTCTAGATTAACATTACAGTGGCCCTGCTCAGTGGCAAGGTCTGCTGGGGCATCATTAGCTTGTTTCTGAGGAAAATCTTGATATCCTCTCAATCCCACAGTGAGGACTGATTAGGAATTCTTGATTAGGTTGATTCTGAAAGCATACAGTTCATTCTAGAAAAGGCAATATACAGAATACCTGTATTTGAGGCAAATTCTTATCAGAGACTGTAACTTTTAACCATCTATTGTCCCTCAGATTAAATGATACCAGAGTACCAAAATGATGCAGTCAGAACAACCAGCTTTCTGGTGGCCTTAATTTATCAAAGGATCTGTTCAGGTATGTGGTAAATTGTATGACCTAGTGACTTCCTGATGAACTCAGGAGGAACTTTTCTCTGATCTAGTGCCAGAAGAAGCTATACATCTCCTGTAAAGGCTGCAAAATGTCTGTGAGGCAGGACAGCATAGCAGTGAAGATACAGACTCAATAGCCAGACTATCTGGGTTCAAATTTGGCTCTGCCATGTATGTGGATAAGGGCGCTTTGGGATCTTGGGTAAGTCACTAACTTCTACCAAGTGGTATAAACCTTAGCTGTTATTATTATTTTATTGAGGACAGTGTGAACCTGCCAATGCCATTTTCCTCTTGACTTTGTATGTTAGGATGGTAAGAGCCTTAAGTAATCCTGTAGGACTTCATGACATGCCTTTTTAGGTACTAGTTTTTTCCTGGCTTCATTTTATAAATGCCCCCTATCTGCTATTAAAAAATCTTCGTTTATTGGTATGTGTGCATGCATACATGCATGCATGAGTGTAAGCAGCCTCAAATTCCTTTTTGAAAGAGGCAACATAAAGATTAATGTAAAAACAACTGTATCAAGACAGGAATGAAAGCCATATGGCAACTAGACAATAAATTTGGATTTAAGCTCCCTGGTAGCAAGGCAAAAAGAGAAAACAGGAAGATAGAGCTCAGTGCCAGGAACGTTTGCATGGAGCTAACCTAAAATATCCTTTTCCAGATTTAAAAACTGAATGTAAGGATAAATACTACATATCTAAATCTAAAGATTGACTTTATCCTTCAGACTTTTGACTTTGAAAATTCAAGATCAAGCTATCTGTACATCCAATGTGCAAATATTTTATGCTCCTAACAAAACACATTTTTACCTCAAATCCTATCCTAGAATTAAAGTTCAATTTTCTTGGAAATAGAGAAAAGCTGTATTTGGGCAGCTTTTTATGTCTATACCCAAAGCACAGCTAACAAATCACAAAGCAGGTACTAGATGAGAAGCTGAGTATTCAGGTGTTAAATCACACAGATGGGTCTTGCCACCTAGTTCCAGGCAGGTCTGACTTACTCTGTTTGAAAACCTATCATATTTTCCGGCGTATAAGACGACTTTTGAAACGAAAAAAAGTCAACCGAAAATCGGGGGTCGTCTTATACGCCGAGTATATCCCGAAAAACGTCTCGATATGCCGCTAAACGAATTTTCCAACTCGATCCCACACCAATCACTGCAAGGCTGCTGGGACCGCCTCTCTAACTCAGCCAATCCAAGCAGGCTTTTTTTTTTTTTTTTTTTAAAGTGAGGTTACCTTTTTTTAAATATATATATTTTTTATTTATTTATTTTGACAGAGGAGAGAGAGAGAGAGAGATACAGAGACAGAGAGCGAACTGAACTAGGGGAGCTCCCAGTTCAGCATATGGTTCCGCATGGGCCGGGGCCGGGGCCGGGACTCGATCCTCGGTCCCCGGCGCTGCAAAGTGAGCGCCCAACCCACTGAGCCATCCCGGCTTCCCCTAAGCAGGCTTTTTATGCATGCAAATTATACATGTTCGGTACCCGAAGCTACACTGTGTTCTAGTAAAAAGCCTGCTCAGATTGGCCAGAGTCAGAGAGACGGTCTATTATAACCTTTGAACCTTTGCTTGTTGTGATTGGCTCACCATGGTACATACAGTTGCAGCACAGGAACATTCTGTGTAGCCAAAGCTGCTGTATCAGGACACATGCCATCATTGTTAATGTTCTCTTTTGGATTTCTTGTTTCTCGGTCAAGTTCATGGCATTGCCATTTGTGAAGAGACCTTCCATTTATCGTATCAATGTACGATATATTACCGTATGTTCGAAAAATGTCATTCATTAAAAATTTAATTAAAAAAAGAACTGGTGTTGCCTCGGAAGTGGGGGGTAGTCTTATACAGCGAATATAGGCCTAAACCTATGTTTTTACTGTAAAATTAGGGGGTCGTCTTATACGCCCGGTCATCTTATACGCCGGAAAATACGGTATACTCTAGTCAGGCTATAGGGATTGAAAATCTTCAAGGAGAAAGGAATACTGGCCCAACAGTGGAAACTGCATTAGATTAAGACTAAGCTCACCAGGTTCTTTTTTACTTTGCTACAAACATCTTGGGGGTAATCATTTGACTACTTTGGGCCTCAATTTCATTTGTAAAAGTGGACTTTAGATTTTTACAGTTCTCTCTATTTCTAAAATGTGGTGATTCAAACACTCAAAAGGGAAAACTATAATATCAAACTGTTAATAGAAACCAACAACCTTCTTTTTGTTATAAAGGGTGTGTTGACTTGAAAATGAAGAAACAAAACAAAACTAAAACAGTTGCCCAATAAGTAGCAAATCTAATCTCCCAGGCTCACAGCAACATAGTAAGACTTACATCATGAACTTCTTCCACTGAAATATATGCTTCTGTGGGCAGTCCCAGGTCCTTTGGCTTCACGTCAATGATGACTAATACCTGGCAGAAAATAAATCTTAGCAAACCACCTCACACTGAGCACACAAGGAATAATTATAGACATTCTTCTGATCGTGAATATTGGAGCAATTTCATTTATTCAATCAGACATAAGCCAAAATTTTCAGTAAAAACGAGTTTATATTCATATTGTCTCATCATTTGCTCTGTTCTTCACCCCCACTAATTGATAAGCTGAGAGACAGTGTGCTTATTAAGCATAAGAAAATCAGAATTAAGACAGCTAACATTTTAATCCCAGCCCCACCACCTACAGAACCTTACTAACTGTGAACCTCAGTTTTCTTACTGTAAAGAGGATAGCAGCCCCATATAGTTATTAAGAGGATTAAAGAAGACAACGTATATACCTGGCACTTAGCAGGTGTTACTGTTACTTATTAAACATATTGGGTTACTGTATACTACATAAAACATTACAAATTAACACAAGCTTACAGAGAAAGAGCAGTGAAATGACTTGTTATCCTTCCTAGGATGCTCTTATTTGAGTTAGCTGGCAAAGAATACCATTCAGGAGTTTTGAAGATAGAGTGCACTCACTGAGTTAGGGCAGTATCTTTTCATGAGTTCATTGATGGCGATGTCATTCTTATGAAGTTTAGGGCCTGTGTGGTACCATCCAACTATTCTTTCTCTGGCTGGGAAGGAAAAAAATTAGTGAGTGTGAACTGTTAAATGAAGATCTATGTAATTCCCTCAAAAGGGGTAAGAACTCTAGTTATTATGTTCTCTACCTTTTTCAAAACTGAAGACAACTAATTAAACCATGATGCACTCATGAAATCTAAAATTCAAAAACAGAAGTCTCAGAAAATAAGCAAGGGAAATTCAGAAACATCACGTCTTAGACTAGTTTAGGAGAACAGTCGCACATGAAACCACCAGAAAATAATTCTAAGGCAGTATACAAATGCCAGTTCATGTCACAAAGATGCAACTGTGAGTGTTGCAGGAATAAATATTTCCAAAGCATTGTACTTGCTGTAATGAAATAAAATGAATACAATACACATGAGAGAATTATTCTGGTGGTACAAAAGCTCTGTGGAGAGGAAGATTTTGATAGTTCTTTGCTTTTCTGCTGCTTAGGGCTAGCTCTCTCCCCCAAAACCAAGTTGATCTTAAATTGCTATTCTACTCATTTATTCTGCCTCATTCATCTACTACTACTAGGCTCACTTAAGTCTAGCTAAGGAAAGGGCCCTTGGTATGAAACAAAGAAAAAGGAATACTTAAAAGACAAAAATATCACACAGAGATATATAAATCAATGCGATGAAACCTTAAAAAATCAAGACATACCATTGACCTTCTTAAACATTCCATACATGTTTTCCAAATAATCATGGTCTAAAAACCAGACAGAATCATCTTTGTCATCTTCATCAAAAGGGACTAAAGAGAGAAAAAAAGTGACATTTAGTGCTAGATAGACCTATAGAGCAAAGGTCACAACTGGAGACTCCTAGGTCAGATCTGATACACATGGGTGGTTTGTCCAACACAGCATTAAAATTATTTTTGAGTTGCTTTCATTAAAAACTGGGAGATTTCACATAAAAATCCAGACTTCCAGCTTCTCTTGAAAAATCAGAAGACCAGCCAACAACTGGCTAGAGCCAGATAGAAGCTGCCTTCTTTAAAAAGGACATGTGGTCTTCAGTTTGCTAAAAGCACTGTCATTTCCTAATCTTTCCCATGTGGCAAATTACACATTACTATCTAGTCCAGTGGTCATGCCAGCAATTATTTTGTTCATTCTTGTTGTTGCTTTAATCATAAAATACATTGATATGTTCTTGTAGAAAGACTCATGGAAAGTAATAAAAGGGTAATGGTCTCCAACTCTCTCTTGCTAACCTATAATTATTGTTAATAGTTTAGTGCAACTATTAGTTTGGGTTTACAAACTATACCAACTGTCTATTTTTATAAATAAAGTTTTAGTAGACTACAGTCACTCATTTGTCTACATACTGCCTAGAGTTGCTTTTCTGCTATAATAACAGAGCTGGGCTGTTGCAATGGAGAATGTATGACCTGCAAGTTAAAAATATTTACTATCCAGTTTAGTGTGTAGTCTTTAGTCTTCCCTTTTTTTAACCATAGCAATTAATTAGAATTCTGGTTGTAGTTTAAAAAAAAGGAAGCCACAGAAAGTATCTTTTTTATTTTAAAGTTAACTGACATTTTAACCATGCTCAGAAAAATGTAAAATTTGTCTTTTACCTGCAAAACTGTTGGATACGTCAAGTACTTTCTTTTGCCATGACCCCAAAAGCACACCAACAACACGCTTCTGGTTTCCAACCTTGCCTATTCTGAATGAGAAAGGAGAAGGTCATTCTGATAAGCACAAAGAGATGTGCCAACAATTAGATATGCAACAGAAATATTAATGGTACAGATACAACTGAGTGAGTTCACCTGTGAACTAATCCCACTAAACAGATGTAACAGGGGCAAATTCTAATAAATACTATAAGTAATTCATGAACTTTGTACACTGGCAGTTTTTATTCACTGTTAACTACAAAGTAATACAAACTTGGAAAAATCTCAAAACCTTATAGAAATTTAAAATGGAGAACACGAAAACTCTCCCGATCTTAAGAGTCCTAAAATTTTATTTGGTTGGTGTTTGAAAAGCACATTTAAGTTTCGTTACCACATTTAACTTCAGTGTTTTCTTTGCAGCTTACCTTTCTCCTTTAAACTTTTCCCATTTTCTCTATCCTTGAATCTATCCAGGGATAAAGATGCTAAAGTAGAACCAGTTTTATAGTCCAGCTTGGTTCACTGTTCTATGGCACATCTATTCCAGGTCAACAAGCCCCACTAGAAGTTATAATTCTTTGAAGCAGCTAGGGGCTCAGAAAGTGATTCTGAGCCAGAGGCATATATATATATATATATATATATATGTGTGTGTGTGTGTGTGTGTGTGTGTGTGTGTGTGTGTGATTTGTGGTCTCTCTGAATGGCTTAGTTAGAAATAAGTCAGAAGTGAGCTGGTGACTCATCACTGAGAGTGAGGTTGAATGAGTGAGAAATCTTACTTCAGAATTTCTATCTCTGTATCAGACCTCAGTGATTTTGTCCTCAGGAGATACAAGAGTAGCAAGTGAGACACAGACACAATCTAACTCTGTGTTACAAGGAGATACAAAAGCCACTGGGAAATGAACTCCCTTCACATCGGTTTAACTGAATTATTCATCTAATTTGAATTATTTACTAAACATAGGTTTAATTGAATTATTTATTTAAAAATTTATAAATGCTTACTAAATTTGGGGTCTGAATCAAACAAAGTTAAGGGTTTTGTATTTCCTGGTGGTCCTGATTTTTTGAGAAATCTTAGGCACTGAGTTTTCACACATCAAAAGAAACTTCACACTCACTGGCTTTTCTTTGGGTCTATAAAAATCAATTTGTCAAAAACAAAACAAAACAAAACAAAACAAAAACAACCAAAGATAAAAAAATCCATTTGTCTTTTTTTTTTTTTATATCTTTTTATATTTATAGAGAGTAATTATTTTATCTTCAGTGCATATTTTTTATTTTACTTTTGACAGATAGAGAGACAGAGACAGAGACAGAGACAGCTAGAGAACCGAACTGTGGGAACTCCCCAGTTCAGCATATGGGTCCGCCTGGGCCGGAGCCGGGATTCGATCCTTGGTCCCTGGGGCTGCAAAGCGAGCACTTACCCCACTAAGCCATCCCAGCTTCCCTATTTTTTATAAAACCCCACATTCGTTGTCTGACACAGCAGCTAGCAGTATGTCTGCCTGCAGCATGCCCTTAACAAAGCGTTTATGAGTTTACCCAGTAGAAGTGAAATGGTGCCTGCCCCCCGTAGCATCCCTAGTATCCCATGGGGGAAGAAAAAGTAATTACTGTATAGTGGGAAAGACCACACATGCTATTAGGCCGAGGAATAGAACTGAACTGGGGACCCTAAACCTCAGGAAGTCTCAAGTTTGTTTTTGGCTCTGGTTGAATTTAGGAATTGAACAAAGCAAGATGTAAGAGAATGAATGGGCACTTTAAAACTGACTCTACAGATCAGATGCTCCCAACTGGGTCTTCATAGTTACCAATTCAAGTAATTATCCTGTAAAACTTATGGACACGTGTAACAACTCCAGCAGGCTGAACAACTCGAAAACATTCAAGGGAAGGCGGAAGAAACATCTGTGCATGTATTCTTATCTTATTCTTTAACGCCAAAGTCTCCAACGGGTATCACTTTTAAAAGAAAAACTTGACACCTCATCTACTTTTTAAGCTATAGTTAAACCACAATCCTGCTTAGAAACTATCACAAGTTAAAACCGCAGCTCTTCCAAGGAGCCCCTCAGGTCGCTGAGAGCAGAATTTCGGTGACAGCCTTCAGAGACACAGAAGCGAGTGTCTGAAGGGCTTTCCTATGAGACACCGAGTCTTTTAAGGTGAAAAGGGGCTGACGAAGTGACAGATGGGCACGAGGCTTGGGGGATCGGGGCCAATTGAAGGTTGCCCCATACTTTGGCAGCGTTTGGACTTGAGCAAAAGAAACCCGCAGCCCAGGCCCCGGAGTGCCGGCAGGGGTCTGGGATGATAGCGGGTGGCCTGGGCTTTCTGAACCAAGGCTGGTCTGGGCCCCTAGGCGAGTTAGGGCCGCCCTCCGCCCATGAGCACTCCGGCGGCCGCGGCGCCTTCCCCAGAGTGCCCGTGACTCAGCAGCGATGGTGCCGCCGGCCCCACCAGGCCTCCCCGCGCCACCTGCTCACCGGTTGAAATGATCCACCACACTGAGCAGCACCAGGGGGTGGACCACCACCTTCTGCACCGCCAGCTCCGGCATCGCGACACACCCCGCCCGCCAGGATCCACTCCCTGCGACCCGCAAACACAGGGAGTTACAGTAACAGGGATTCTAGCAGAGCCTCCGAGCCCAGCTCCTCCTCTTCCGGCTCGGCTGCCTCCTCGCGGCCCCTTCTTCCGCTCCCAGAGTGCCACGCGCGTTGTTCCCGGGCAGTCCCTCTAGTCACCGGCTTGAGAAGAAATGCCGGAGAAAGGCTGACGTGCCTTGGCTGACTCGCTTCGAGTTTCCCTGGTCTTGAAAGCTAAAGGGACACTGAAGACTGATAAAGGTTGACTTTCTGATATTTGGCCTGCACCGTTCTCTGCAGCACCTTTTCACCTCAGTGCCCTCTCAGTTCCCTCACCCTCCTATCTGAAGACTAGAAAAAATACTAAATATATATATATATATATATATATATATATATATGAATAGTAATAACTAATATTTTCATCATCCATAAAATGTTCACTTTTGCTTCAAGTGAAAATCCTCCAGAACTTCTTAAAGGAACTAACGAAATCTGTAGCATTAAGGCGCTCCTTTACAGTGTATTTGGTAATTTGTCCCATTATTTTATTGTCAAGGAATTTCCCTTTAATGTTTACCGTGGACACTTTGCAGGTAATCAACCTGTATTTGTATTTTTCACCCGTCTTTATATTACCTACCACTTAACTAGGGGTAGAAGAAACCAATTTGTGCCTATTGTCAGGCCATTCGGGTTGCTTTTCAAATAAAAACTTCAGAGCTGAAGAAAAGATGGGAAGACAATATGGAAATATATTTTGATATTTAGCTAGGAAAGAGAACTAAGACAACTAAGTGGGGGAAATGTAGGAGACAAGGACCTAAGCTTATTTGCAGAAGGCAAATTACTTAAAATCCATACAAGTTTATATTTCTAATTTTACGTTGCTATTTCTTTAAACAAAGACAATACTTAAAGCAACTTGAATTATTCACTTATTGTTTATCCTGCCTTTAAAAAAAATAATTAAAAAATATATTCAGTTACAGTTAGTGTACAATTGTTTATCTTGTCTTTTTTTTTAAAGATTTATTTTTATTGTTTTTGACAGAGAGAGAGAGATACAGAGACAGAG
>PVKE010051019.1:0-10769 GCA_004027555.1 Craseonycteris thonglongyai
AACCGGCCCCACCCATCACATCGACCGGCCCCGCCCCCAGGTCAGCCCCGCCCATCACATCGACCGGCCCCGCCCCCAGGTCAGCCCCACCCATCACATCGACCGGCCCCGCCCCCAGGCCCGCCCCGGCCCCGCCCCTCACCCCTGGGGGCTCGCGCTGGTTTCTGGGCGCAGAGCCCAGTTCGGGGGGCGCGGGGCGCGTGCGCGTGTGCGTGCGTGCACGCGCACACAGGGGCACGCCCTGGGTCCCTCGTGGGGCGGGCTGTCCTCAGCCGGCCGAGGGCGCCTGTGGGCCGTGTGTGGCCCCCGCGCGGTCACCGCCGGGGCCGGGTTGTCGCCTCCTCACGGCTTCAGCGCAGCCCCGAGCGTGTGGCCGACGACGTGGGCTCCGGGGCCCGCGTCCCCACCTGCGTGGTCCCCCAGCCTGCAAGACACCTGTGTCACAGCACTGTCCCCACAGAGCTCGGCCGGCCCCGCCGCCCCTGGGCCGTGTGGGGCTCGGGGTGGGGCGCTGGGTGGGCCCCGGTGGCCGGGATGGTGACCCGGGCAGCCCAGCGGGGTCGCCTCAGCGCCTGTTCAGCCTCCCGGTTCTTGAGGAAGATGTGACTTTATTCCCATTGTACAGACGGGGAAACTGAGGTCAGAGAGGTTGGGTCGCGGCCCGCAGGTCACCCAGCCTGGCTTTGAGGACGGTGCCCGTCTGCCACCAGGGCACCCGCGGGGAGGTCACGAGACACCCCCCAGCAGCAGGCGAGTTCCGTGCTGTCACGGGAGCGGCGGTGACACGACCTGTTAGAACCAGGTGTGGGTGAGGGGGCCGGAACCCCGCCTGCATGTGGGGGGTCTCACGGGGGTCTGGTTCGTTCCTCACGTGGTCGGGGTGACGGCACTGGGGACACACGCTGTACAAGAGCCTCATCTCTCAGACAAGGACACTGACCTGTTCACGAAAAAACACTGAATTCTCTGTACACGATGCGGGGAGGGGCTTGGGGGACACGGACCGTCCCCACCGGTGACGTCGGAGCCGGGGGACAGGTTCGTGGGCGCCCTTGGACTGCCCCCCCCCGGCTTGTGCATGCTCACATGGGGGCCCTTACACTCAGGGGGTTGGGGTCCCCAAGATCCAGGCTCTGGCTCTCAGGACCGCCCGCCCTGGCCAGACCGGCCCCCAGACCCGCCGTTCGACTTGTGCGGCAACACCTCAGGTGGTGGCAGCTGTCACCTGTCACCGCGTGTCCGATCTGTGACCTGTCTTCTCGCTCGTCCCGGCGGGGGCCCCGGCGGCACTGCCCTCCCTCCCTCTCAGCCTGTGCCGCAGGCGGGTCCCTCCCAGCAGGTAGGAGCCGGGCAGGTGTGCGGCCGGGACAGCGAAACCCCGTCTGCGGCTCACGTTTCAGGAACCGGATCCCGGCGGCCGACTCGTGTGTCCTCTTTCCTTCCCAAGTGGGAGAAAAAAAGAGCCTCCATCCAGCCCGCCGCCCGCTCCCCTCCCGGGCTCCCCACGGGCGCGTCCAGGGCCCCGGGATTGGCACCTGCTGCTGCCAGGGGCTGGTGGAGGCAGCTGTTTGGGATTCTCCCTGGGGGGGTAAGCCTGAGAAGCCAACCAGAACCCCCAGAAGGGCCGAGTCCTCAGGAGTCCCTGGGCTTGAGGGAGGGGACCAGCCCCGGCCGGGACACCCCAACATGGCTGTGGGGCCCCTGTGGGGAGGGCGGCGAGGGGATGGGGTTGCTGACCAGAGGCGAGGGCAGGCAGGCAGGCACCCAGCGAGGGGCAGACCCGCACAGCGGCGCCCCCGAGCCTCGGCCTGGAGCTCAAAGAGCAGCTGCCGCTCCTAGACCAGGGGGCCGGGCTGTGCCCCCCGAGGGGACTCAGAGGTTGCCCGCACCGTCCTGTGTGCGTGGGAGGCGGCACGTGATGAGGTCTGAGCAGTGAGCCTGTGCCTGCGCCACCCTGGGTGCCCACCTTCACTGCCATCGAGCGAACCAGAGAGGGAGGCGGCCGGGTGGAGGGACCCCGGGTCCGGCAAGGGCTGCACAGGTCATGGGCCGGTTTGAGCCCCACCACCTGGGGGCATCGAGCAGACACCCAGTGGGCACAACGCCCTCGTCTGCGGGCCTCAGCCTCCTGGGTGTCCGCGCCGGCCCAGCCGAGCGTGAAGGCCCGGTGAGCTGCCGGGAGCACGGAAGACAGAGCGTCCATGGAGAGCCCACACGCGTGTGCACACGCATGGTGCCCGGACACAGCACGGGCGGGGCGGGGGCAGGGCTGCCGCTCCAGCACACGGGTGTCCGTTCCGGGCCTCCCTTCCTGGAAGCTGAGGGCTCTCCGCGGCTCCGGCACAGGAGGGTCTGGAACGGAAGCCTGAGCCCCCTCCCGGGCTTGCGGTGAGGAGGAGGCCAGGGTCCAGGCTTGCCCCTGCCCCTGGCCAGTCCCCTGAGCAAGGGCAGCGCTGACTGCGCACCTGCGGGGCCAGAGCCATGGACGCCGCTCACCCACAGCTCCTGGGGCTCCATGGCTGCACCTGTCGGGTGGGCGCGTTAGCGTCGTCGACCTTGAGGGGCTATTGTGAGGATGACGTTGGGTTAGGTTTTCAGAACGTTTGGCGCACTCGGCAGACTTCTACCTGTACGTGTGCCCCCGTCAACTCTTTCTTCTTCTTCTTTTTTTGTGACAGAGACAGAGCAGGGGGAGGCCCAGAGCCGTCCCCATAGCTGCACGTCATCCGTTTTCCACATGGTTTCATTCCACACAGGTGGGCGGGGGCCGTGCAGGGCGGGAACCGGGCTGGGGGCTCCCGCATGGGAAGCTCACCCCCAAGCCAGGGGTCAAACCAGGGGGTGAGAACCGATCTGGGGGCCTCCCGCGTGGGAAGCTCACCCCAGTTCAGCACATGGGTCCTCACAGGCCGGGGCTGGGACTCGATCCTCAGTCCCCAGGGCTGCAAAGCCAGCGCTCAACCCGCTGAGCCCTCCCGGCTCCCCCAACCCTCTCTTCTTAACACTCATGATGTTAAAAAAACCACTCCTCTCGTCTGCAACCTTCCGGGAGAAGGCAGGGAGCTGCCTGGAAGCATTTGGCTTCCTCTGTGTCTGGGGTCCATGGCGGGCGGGACAGACCAGGTCACCAGGTCACTGTCCACAAACATCGAGGACAGAAAGTCTCCCGTGCCCTCCCCCCCTCCTGAGTCCGTGGCCCCTCTGGGGGGTCCCTGCATCGGGGCCCCTGAGCCGCCGGGTAGTGAGAGGGGACGTGGGGAGAGGAGGCCCCGGAGGCCGTGGCTGCAGAAGCCCCTGCACCTGCTGCTTAGAGCTGCATCTTCGGGGACCCATCAGGCCGGGCGTCCGGGTCGTGGCTGTGGGGCCTGGAGGAGGCTCTTTACCTCCCAGAGCCCGTGACCCTGACCTTGAGATGGACATTGCGTGAGGTGTAAGGCACGCCCACCCTCCTCACCTGTCTGAAGGATGACCCAACAGTCACATGTGCTGGTCACAAGGAGGGCGGGGCACGCAGCCACCCCCCTGGTGCACATGTTACATGCAGCACACATGTGTTATGTGCAGCACGTGTTACGCACAGCACATGTGCGTTACGTGCAGCACACATGCGTTACGTGCAGCACACATGCGTTGCCACAAAGGAGACTATGGTTCACGGTTTCGATGGACCACGTGACCGACCAACCACAGGACAGGGCTGGGGAGTGCTGAGCACAGTGACACAGGCCCCGGGGCTACCAGTGGGGCCACTGCGTCCGTCAGCTCTCGGACGCGCAGAGAAGGGAGGACGGGTAGAGGGGTCACCCTGGTCCAGGCAGGGGGTTGCGGTGGCCTGAGGGGCAGAGGTGGGACTCAGCACAGATGGGACCCGCCGGCAACTGGGGACGGGGTCGGTGACCAGTGCCACCACCATCTCTGATGACGTCCGTGACAACAGCACCTGGAAAACTACGTGTCCCCGGAGCAGGTCTGCTGCCGTCTGCCCTCCTGACCCCCCGCCCCCTTCCGTTAAGGTCTGGACACTTGACTAGGACGCGGGTGGACCCTCTGACTCTGCCAACGGCGGCGGCGGCTTGCGGGCGCCCCCCACGCCATGGCCCTCCTGCCCGGCCTTCCTCGCTGCCCACGTGGGCACCGCTCTCGGCCTCGCCCGGGGTCCTGGCGAGCTTGTACTTCCACTCACGTGGGCCGTTCTCCGCTCTTGCCTTCCGCCCCCCACTCTGCACCCCCGGCCTGGCACACGTGCCCTCACCGCCTGTGGGGGCCGCTATGGAGGGCCCCTCCGTGGGCCCCTGCCCGTCCTCCCTCTTTTCGGCCCCAGCAGATGACCTAGTGTCGTGTTTCTCTGAGAAACTTGAAGCCACCAGGTGAGAACACGGCCGGTGCTTCAGCTGCGGTGACAGCACGTAGGCTCCCAGACATCCCCGCCTCCGTCCCCAGGCGAGGTCGCCGAGGACGCCCGGCTGCTCCGTGTCGGGGACACTGCCGGTC
This sequence comes from Craseonycteris thonglongyai, assembly GCA_004027555.1. Lineage (NCBI taxonomy): Eukaryota > Metazoa > Chordata > Mammalia > Chiroptera > Craseonycteridae > Craseonycteris > Craseonycteris thonglongyai. Next base: position 4,492 of record PVKE010051019.1, read on the forward strand.
TCCCCGTGTCCTTACTCTGCAGCTTGCGGCCACCCTCTCAGCCTGGATGCACCTCACCCCCTGTCACCTTGCTGTGGCCCCACCCCCTTGTCACCTTGCTGTGGCTCCACCCCCTTGTCACCTTGCTGTGGCCCCACCCCCTTGTCACCTTGCCGCCGCCCCACCCCCTTGTCACCTTGCTGTGGCCCCACCCCCTTGTCGCTGCGCCGTGGCCCCACCCCCTTGTCAGCCCCCAGGTTCTCGCCCGTCTCTCTAGTTGCTTCTAGTTGTGCGTCCCCGACGCCCGGGGGCCTGAAGGCGTGTTTCTCGGGGTCGTGCCCCGTGCGCTGCGGCCCCCACGCGACCCCACGGGCACCCCACGCGACCCCATGGGCACCCCACGCGACCCCACGGGCACCCCACGGGCACCCCATGGGCACCCGCGCGACCCCACTGTCCAGCTGCGGCCCACGCGCCCCGCGGCCTGTGGCCTCGGCCTGTGCTGCTCTAGGTCCGTCACTTGCCTCTTGCACTCAAGTGTCTCAGGTTCGACAAGTCTACAAATGCGTCGCCGTCCGGACCCCACTGCACCCCCGTCCGGCGCCCCCTGCTGCCTCCCCCTCTGCGGTGGGCGGAAGCCGAGTGCAAGCCCCCGGGTCATAGGTCAGCTCTGCGGCCCCCAGCCCCCCCCAGGCGTCACAAAGCCTCCCGGTGACTCTACTCCGCCCTCGTCTCAGCTCCAACTGTCACCCATGTCACTCACCAGCTGCAGGCCCCCGAGGCAGGCTCTGATTGGACGGCGAGAGCCCATGTGGACGGGCGCCCACAGCCGCTGGGACGACCCGCAGCGCCGCCCTGTCCCCGAGCTCCGCGTGCGCCTGGCCTTGACTTTCTGGTGGATGTCATCGCAGGCCATCGTGTGGCCGGGCTGAGCCATTTGCCTATATTTGGGCATTTGCACGGTTCCCAGTAAACACTTTCCAGGGCCCCGAGCCCATGGCAGCACGCAGACTCCCGGCCTTGGCCCGGGCCCACATCCCTGGGGCGATGGGCCAGCCACACAAACAGGGCCCGGGGGCCGCGGGAGACACGCAAGCCCAGGCGGAGAGAGGATTCCCGGGGCACAGGAGTGAAGGGGCTGGTGGTCACTCACAGGGCACACTCCCCAGAGCCCAGGGAACGGGGGCCGCGTGTGCCAAGCCGGGCAGGTCTCCCCCTCCCCGTCCCTGTGACCCCGGGCGTGTGCCAGTCTGTGTGGACTGCAGACGGGCCTGGTCCCCTGTCTTGGGAACAAAGAATCGTTACCACTTAAGAACTCAGGGTGACAGCCTGGAAAACTCCAGGTGCAGGAGGGTGCGAAGAAGAGATCAACCTGCCTGTCCTCCTGCTCCCGGACACAGAAAACACCGTGACCAAACCCACACTGTGCCCAGTTATGAGGCAAAGGAGCATTTCCCTCCAGGAAAAATAAAGGAGGAGGACCCAGCACCCAGCACCACCACTGAGCACTCAGAACCAAGCACCCAGCCCCAGAACTCAGCACCCAGCACTGATCACCCAGCAGCAGCACACCACTGAGTACCCAGAACCAGCACTATCACCAATCATCCAGCACCCAGTATCAACACTCAGCCCCCAGCCCCCACCACCGATCACCCAGTACCCAGCACTTAGCACCCAGCACCACCACTGAGCACCCAGCCCGAGAACTCAGCACCCAGCACTGATCACCCAGCAGCAGCACACCACTGAGTACCCAGCACCAGCACTCATCACCAACCATCCAGCACCCAGTACCAGCACTCAGCCCCCAGCCCCCAGCCCCCAGCACTTAGCACCCAGCACCAGCACTGAGCATGCCAAGGCCCTAATGCCATCAGCCTGTGCTGAGCCTCGTGGGCTCCCATACGTGGCCCACAAGCACCTGTCCACTCTGCCCACTCTCCTCCACTCCCGCCGCACAGCCTCGGCCCTCCTCGCTGGGTCTCTCCCCAGCCTCAGCTCATAAACAGCTGCTGAGCCCTTCTGAACCCCGAGTCTGACTGCTGAGAAGAGCCCCAGAAGGACCCAGCTCACGGGGACAGCTGAGGGGTCAGCTGTTCAGCCGGGAGCCCATAGGCTCTTGGTCATTAACGTGAACCTGCTCAGTCCTTGGGGACAAAGTGGCTGCCCCCCGCCCCCTGCAGTTGACCGTGGTCCTCCCTCGTCGGCACGCGGTTCCTCGCTCCACACACGTTCTGCTCCTCGCTGCGGCTGCCCTGGCGGCCGTGGCTCACACACCGTCCCTTTAGCGGCTTTGTCAAGCATCTCAATGTGCTGTCTGCTGGGAGCCAGGGACCAGTAGGGGGACCACTGTGCTCCTGTGGGGAGATGGACAAGGGGGCCGACAGAGCGCAGGGACCACACGGGTGGGGAGGGGGCGCAGCGCAGGGCTGGGGGTCGGTGGGGACGCCATCCTGAGTGGCTGACCAGCTGAGGTGCTGCGGTCGGGGGAGGGGAGGGGACACCTACGGGACGGGGCTGGGGGTCTCTTGCTCGCAGACCCTGCTCTTGGCCCAGCCCCCTGCCTCCTCCAACCAGCTCAGGCCCCTGCGGGGGCTTCCTGACCCCGTGCCCCATGGACCACCCCCCAGGGCATGACGTTGGCGGCGGCTGTGGTGTTGGTAGCACCCGGTCTCCAGGCCGCTGGGTGGGGGGGTGGCTGGCGTGCGGCCCCCACGCAGGCCCGCGGAACGCAGGGGTGGAGGGCAGCTTCCGGACCCGAGTCCTGCTTCCTCACACGGCAGCCGTGTGACCCCTCCCAGGGCCGTCTCAGGGGCGGGTGCGTGAGGGACAGCGTGTTGAGAGCTGAGCTGCCACGAGGCTCCCCGGAGGCAGCAGGGAGGCCCTGGCCCCAGCCCCGTGCCCGGCGGGTCCACAGAGCAGGCCGGGGCCGTGGGGACCCCAGAGGCCCTGCTCCCAGCCTGGGCTGAGCGGGGTCTTCCGGGCGCCTCCAGATGGAACCTGCAGGGTTCCCGTGGCAGCCCCGGGCACAGGTGGGGCCCTGGACATGGAAGGGCAGACGCACCTGAACCGAGGACAAGAATGCCACCTGTGAGGGGCACCATCCCCAGCCACCCCTCCCTCCCCCTCCGAGGGGTCCGGTCCTGGTTCTTCCCCCACATCTGACGGGTCCGGATCTGGGCCTCCCTGATCCCTGGGGTCCCGGGCTGGCCTGCCCCCTGGGGGGTGGCATCTATAGGGGTCACGCTCCTGGCAAGGAGAGGCCCCGTGCAGCCAGTGTGACCTCACAGGGCACTGGGCTGGTGGCCAGTGTGGTCTCTGGGGGGCCTTGCCCTCAGCAGGTGGCGGCTCCTCTCCGCTGCCCCGTGGGGGTGCAGGTGGCGTGGTCTCTTCTCCGTCCAATCAGCTGCACCTTCCAGGGGCAGGAGCCCGGGGGGCCCGGGGAGCTGACCACAGACCCTTCACTTGGGTCCTAACCCGGTGACAGGCGTGTGGCCTCACCCAGGGGAGGGGCCTGGCGGAGGCGGGGGAGAGGCTGCCCCCCCCGAGGTATGTCCCCAGCTGTGAGAGGGTCTCGGGGGGTCATGCTCTGCGCCTCCCTCCTGCTTCCCTGTGTTCCCCCAACCCTGAGGCTCTGCCCAGGGGGACGACCACCACATCCAGGTCATGGGAGGCCCACGGGCCTGGGCTCTGCAGAGGTCCTTGGGCACATCTGGCTGAGGGGGAAGGGGCACAGGCAGGGGGTCGCCGCGGGGTCGCCGCGGGGTTGCCGTGGGGTCCCCGGGAGGTGGGCGGGGGGTCGCCGTGGGGTCCCTGGGGTCGCCGTGGGGTCCCTGGGAAGCGGGTAGGGAGCATGCCGGGGGGTCCCCGGGAGGTGGGCAGGGGGTCGCCATGGGGTCCCCGGGAGGCGGGCAGGGGGTCGCTGTGGGGTCCCCGGGACGCAGGCGGGGGGGTCACCGTGGGGCCCTCGGGGTCGCCGTGGGGTCCCCGGGAGGTGGGCGGGGGGTCGCTGTGGGGTCCCCGGGAGGTGGGCGGGGGGTTGCTGTGGGGTCCCTGGGGTCGCCGTGGGGTCCCTGGGAAGCGGGTAGGGAGCATGCCGTGGGGTCCCCGGGGTCACTGTGGGGTCCCCGGGACGCCCGCCACTTGCAGGAGCAGAGCCTTGCGCCCCGGCTCCCAGGAATCCCAGCGCAGCACACGGCCCTTCTCCTATTAAGGCAACGTCTGCGCTCCGGGCCGGCCGCCAGCCCCGCTCATTCCTGGCTGTTTGGAGGAAACTGATGATTAATCGGCCCCCCGCCCCCCGCCTGCTTTTCATTAGGTTCTTTTTAAAGGGTTGGCACGTCCCCCCATGTGTGCGGGAAAGCACCCCAGAGGGAGCCCAGGGAGGGGCAGGAGAGTCCCGGCGGGGGAGGGGCGGCTGGTGTGCGGGTTCTGGGGATGGAGGGGGGCCTGGGCCTCTGGGGGGGGTCAGAGGGGAAGGTCAGGGGTCGCCCTGTTCATCCTGAACCTGTGGGTGCACTTGGCTAAGCTTCCGTGTCTCTGGGCCCCCGGTGTCCTGTGAATCAGGCCCTGAGATGTCCCAAGGCTGCACATTTGGGGACAGGAAGGAAGTGAGGGGGGCCTGACCTCTGACCTCAGGAGCGGCTCTCCTGTCTGTGAGGAGACCAAGGTCAGAGAAGGGTCGGGCGGGCAAGACCGGCAAGGGGACCCGTGGGGTGTCTGTCGCCGTCTAGACGCGTCCTCCCTCCCGGCCCGAGCAGGTGTGGTGGGGCCGCGGGTGGGTGTGGGGGGCGCTGGGTGCGCCCCCCGCGGGCCCCGGGCCGGGATGGGGGGCGGGGCACATTCCCAGGGCTCGTCTCACCCGGCCCTGCGCCCTTGGCCGCGGCTCCTGCTGCTAAATAAACCCGGCTGGTCCCCAGGGGCCTGTGTTTGTGTTCAGGTACAAACCGTCCCCATAGGACCCAGCCGCTCGGCGTCCCGTCGGGGGGTGGGGTGAGCAGGGGCTTCCGGGCCAGAGGGGGCTGCAGCCCCCCGGACTCCTGAGAGAACTTCCTAGAGAGCCCCCTCCCCTCACAACCTTCAGGGCAGGACACGCCGCCCGGGGTCCCCTCTGTGGGCGGGAAGCAAGGGGGTCCCCATAAGGCTCCCACTGGCCCCCACTGCCATTTCTCAGTGGCCGTGGGGTCACCATGGGGTCACCGGACCCCGGTCCTGACGTCGGCCGACCTGCAGGTCCTCATGGACAGGTCTGGTCCTCGGCAAGGTTTCCACTAAAAACCGCTGCGGGTTTGCGGGCGGCCGCATGTGTTCGATGTCAGGGAGGGTCCTGGCTCCTTATTTCGGGGAGATGGAGACGCTGATGGGGTGTAAGTGCCCCCAGTGGGTGAAATGAAATGTCAGCAACCGTCCCACGTTGGTCCCTCCGAGCATGTTTTCCCTTTGGAAGGGTGTTGGCTGCAGAACCAGGTGCCTGAGAACCGCCGGGGGGTCCCCCGGCTCCAGCCAGGATGGGGTGCAGGCAGTGAGCCCCGGAAAGCTCACGGCTCAGGGGACGGTTGTAACTTCATGCAAAAAAGCCACCGTGAGCACAGATCCAAGTGTTAACTAAGGCCAGGCCCCGAGTGACTGACTTTCCTTTGGCCTCGGGTTCCTTCTGAACCCCCATATCAAAGGCCAGTGCCAGCCGGCCGAGGACCCCGGGGTGCTGGGTCTGAGCCCCAGTCCCTGGACTGTGTCCTCAGTGGCCGGTGGCCCCAGGCGGTTATATAAGTGCCCCCCACGCTCGTCCCTGGTGCCTCCTGAGCCGGCTCCTCATGTTTATTTTTCTTTTCTGGATTCTTAGGAAAGCCAGCAAGGGGAGACCAAGACCGATGCCGGCAGGAAGGCCCCGGGCCCCAGACGGGGCGCAGACCCGGGGCGGGAGCCAAAGAGGGGGGGCTTGAAGAAAAGCTTCTCCCGGGACAGAGATGGCGCTGACGGCAAAGGCGTGGAGCCGCCCAAGGGGGAGAAGGTCGTCAGGGGCATTGACAGAGGCCGGGTCCGGGCTGCGGTGGACAAGACGGAGGCCGGGAGGGACAGGACAGAGGCCGGGAGGGACAGGACGGAGGCTACGAGGGACAGGACGGAGGCCACAAGGGACAGGACAGAGGCCGGGAGGGACAGGACAGAGGCTGGGAGGGACAGGACGGAGGCCACAAGGGACAGGACAGAGGCCGGGAGGGACAGGACAGAGGCTGGGAGGGACAGGACGGAGGCCACAAGGGACAGGACAGAGGCCGGGAGGGACAGGACAGAGG